>ML787743.1:181976-208284 GCA_009831015.1 Picea engelmannii | reverse complement strand
AAAGACAGGTTGTAGTGGCACTCTCAACTACAGAAGCTGAATACATGGCAGCCACTCATGCAAGCAAGGAAGCAATATGGTTACAAAGATTGTGTTCAGGTATTGGGTTGGTACAACAAGCAGTGAGATTAGACTGTGACAATTAGAGTGCAATATTCCTGGCAAATAACCCAGCTTATCATTCGAAGACAAAGCATATTGATGTTCATTATCACTTTGTGAGAGACATGGTTGAGGAAAAGAAGGTATTGCTGGAAAAGGTTGACACTTTGAAGAATGTTGCAGATTCATTGACAAAGTCTGTGAGCACATAAAATTTCTCCTGGTGTAGAGTAACAATGGGCATAGTTGCCCTGGATTGTTGACTATATAATCCCCTGGACCCCTAGATGCAAAGAAAACAACAAGTGGGAGAATGTTGGGTATGTGTTATATTCTTTGCATGTGTGTGTGTGTGGGTGCGTCAGATACGACAACTGTGCCTAACGATCCCCTCACCTAGAGCTTTGTCGTGTGCGTCGGGTGCTTTCCTAGGGGGGTCCTAGGGGGGGGGCAAGTATGCCCCCCCTGGTTACACACAACATTCGAGGCAGCGCCCCGAAATCTTTTTTGGGCAGTTTTTGCTATTTTTAGCGGATTTGTAAATTAATCCCGGATTAAGGGATTAAGGTTTTGGTATCTACGAAATACCTAAAAACATTGTATATATTGTATGGTGAATGGTGAAATTTGATATAATGAAAATAAGAAAGGTTTTCTCGGTTGAGGGTTTCTGGTATAAAATCTTTGTGTACTCTGTGTATGAGCCATTGATTAATTTATGTATTGCTTAAGAATCTATATGCATTGCTTTACTTCGCAGGTTTAAAACTTACAAGGTGACCCACAAGGTGAGGTGCTTGGTTGATTAAATCCCTACTCTAGAAGTTGTTACAATTTTTTCTTCACTTCATCTGCTACCAAAATAAAGTGTTCATACAACCCAATATTTGGTAATTGGGAATCCAAAAACAATTGTATCTCATGCTCCACTTCCCTCTTAGGTGGTTTTCCTTTGGGCTTCTGGAACACTTCTTTGTATGCATGCAAAAACTCCTCCAAATGTTCTTACTACTTTTTAGTACTTTTCCCCAGGGATAACTTTACTCTTACCGATTCTTCACCTAGTTGATTCTTTCTTAATAAAAGCAACACATATTTCTTACTAGAACTAATCAACTTTTTGGTTTGGTTGGTACTTATTAGTGAGATCTTTGATTTGCCTTTATGTGCATTAATGATGTAAGAATTCCCATCCTTGATCATGCAGTACTGGTTTTCTCTCTACATGAAGATCACATCCCTCATATACATGTAGGGGATTCCAATCACTACACCACACATGTCAAGGGGTACTAGATCCAACAACACTTCATCAATAAAAATTGAACTTGGCAACTTTGATCTTACACTATTTTGTGACCTTTATCTCAGCATCCTTGTTTACCCACCCAATGGATATGGGTTGGGATGATCATGAACCTCTAACCCAAGCCTATTGACCAGATTGACTACTATGAGATTGGCCTATGAAGTGGAATCGAATAGAGCGTCGACCTTGCTCTTCTTGACCTGGATCTTGATATAGAAAATTTTTGTCATCTCCTTCTCTTCCTTGTGATGAAGGCTACTTAGATTCTCTTTTTTATGCACTAAAGTGTAGGCAATATTCTCATCCACATTTGAGCTACTCTCTACCTAATTACTTGAATGCATTTCTATAAAGTTCTTCTTCTTGGGATCCTTCTTACGATTCTTAGGGTTCAACATTAGATGTAGTTTCCAACACTTTTCTTCAGTGTAACTATTGATATTGCAATGGTTACAATGGTTACTTGGATCCTTGCACATATGTGTAATGGTTTCCATCTTCTTGTCTTTACCTTTTCACTTCCTCTTTCCTTCCTTGGAAGTGTCTTGCTGCTCTTTCTATTTGGAACCACTTGGTTGTCCTTTTTTGTGGCCTATATTTTCTAGATATTTTTCTTGCACATGGGACTCATCAACTCTCTTGGGCTTGAAGAGAATCACTTGCTTTCGTAAATGACTATGTAGACCCTCCAAATACTTGAGGAGCACATTTTGGTTCTTGGGAGAGATGCCGAACATGATAGCCATCTTTCTAAATTTGGTGGTGTACTCTTGCACGCTCTGCCCCTGCCTTTGCCTGAAGTAATTCTAATGGATCCATTGGTCCTCTACATACCCAATAGGGTAGGATTGGGACTTAATGAGGGTTTTGAAATCCTCCCACTTAGTTACTGAAAAATCACCCTCCAGCCTAAGTGTTTTTATGTGACTTTCCCACTAGCTTCATGCCTGGTCCTCTAATTTCAATCCAAAAAATGAAATCTTCTACTCTTCTTCTATATGGTGGACATTGAAATAGACCTCTAATTATTGCAATTAATGATTCAACTTCATTGCATCGATCTCACCTTAGCATGCCTTGATATCCACTTCTACTTCCATTTTAAATAAAGTGTGGAGGCAATGGCATTGGAACTTGGCTTCTCTTTCTCAAGCTCTTTCCTCGACTCCTTTTCTGGGTCTTCATTATCTCACGGTTTCCCCTCTAAACTAAGCTATGAGTTAGAACCTCCAACCTCCTAGAACGGTTCGATCTTGTTTTCTAGAGGCACCATGACGAGGGTCATATTGCGAGAGATATCAATGACTTTCTCTTTTAGCCTCACAAATCTCTCCTCTACTGGATCTCAAGGGTTGTTGTTAATTGTAACACCCATGTTTCCCCCAACTTGTAATTAATCATTTATTTATGATCACCATGCTATGGCATGGGAACAATGTAAATGTATTATTGTTTAGATTGCCAATAATTGACTGTGGGGGTGAAGCCTTGAAGTACTGGCCATGATATCACTAGAGGAAAGAGTGAGGAAACTGTTAGAGGGTCCATTATGTGAAAATGACCCAAACTATCCTTGCTGAAATAATAACCCTCATAATTAGTTAACGAAAGAAGGATTGGTGGTTGAACAATCAACTACCCCCATGAATGGAAGCATGGAGGGTTTGGCTGAGGAGAGAAAAAATTGTGAGCCCAAAGTTCCATAAGGTGCAGTTTTCCTGCAGGCCCAAACTGACCCGAGTTTCTTATGACAGAAGGAACGAGACAAGTCTAGAACCTTCTTGGGAAGGGAAAAGTCGTGCAAGAATACACATGAAGGCAGACAATAAGGAGACACATTAGTTGGGTGTGTGCGATCGAGGATATGCAAAGAGAAAGAGGAGAGCGCGAGAGAAGCCCCAGTTCAGAGAAGAACTAAGAGATTAAATTGTTCCGGTTATAGGAGAGAACAAAAAAGAGGACACCTCAAAGATGAGGGTCGCGAGCTTGATGCTAAGGAAGCATCTGATTTATCTCGCAGATGCTATGACAGAGAGAGAGTCTTTGAGGAATTACAAGAATTTCCCCTAGTGATATCATGGCTTGGAACAGGGGTGGCCACAGTGATAAGAGTGAATGCCTTTGAGCCTATGGTTGGGTGGAAAGGAAAACATTCATAGTTAGTTGGTTGGTGATCGACTGTAATAGATAACTAATTCATATACTCGGTGTATTAGAATTGAAATGATGGTTGAATTTTTGTGGTTATGATTAAAACCTTACATTGTTTGATCAATCATTATAAATACTTATTGTTTTTCTGTGAACCCTTGGAATCGAATGGTTTATGTTTGCCTTAGTTTGACAGCTGGAGAGATATGAGACGTGGGTCTTTAAAAGAATTTAGAACTAAGTTTTTGGTTCCTGCACGGGTCAAGAAACACCTTTCCCTGTTTTAGAACTTATGTTCTGTGAATGGAAGGCGCTTCATGCAAACTAGTCATCCAAGAGACCACATGCTTATGCTGACGACCTTAACCAAATCATGGCTAAGAGTCGAGCGTACATCCTCGAGACTCGTCAAAGAATCCATATGAACAAGACCTTGGAACCCTTTGCTAGGTCTGAAAGGAGCTAAGCAACTTCAGACTTCAGAACTTCAGGAGTTCGGATCTCCATGATGTTGTGACTTTACAACCTTTGAAACTAACTGAAGCTAACCTATTGTTACGGTTACTATCGTGGTTGACAGACATTTGGCGATTCCCTTAATCGTAATTGTGGGATCTTTCCCACCATTAAACACTGACCCACTTACCAGTTGTGAAGTAACGCAAGTCGTAGATTCAGGGATACCCGGGATCTTCTTTGACCGTTGGATCTACGTCGTGGTTAGCACGATGTTGACCACTTCGGGAGAACAAAGGTATCATAACACCAAAACTCCCAAATGTCAAAGTTGCAAAGTAACGTGGGTCGTTGATCTAAGGATCCCTTGGGACCCCTCTCGATCATATGATCATGGGGATGTGTGCATCATGTCAAGAGTACGTGGGGATCCACACGTCGAGAAATGGTGATGCCATGTGTGGTGACCTTATGAAATAGGTGTCGGTAACCCGAGGCAGGTGCCACTATCTTTCCAGCGTGTTTCGAGTTGACAGGTGTCCCGCCAGGAGTGGACGAACATTGGAACCTAGGGAACTTTGAGCTAAAGTTGTGAGTTGTTGATCTGGTGAGTTCATTGAGAACCCCTCCCAACCATCTGATCATCTGGTGGAAGGATCTGTGTATAGCACTTCGACGAAGTCCTACTCTGGGAGAACGAAAGTGATAAGCAGGTGAAACCCCCGAACGTCGAAGCCGTGAAGAGACAAGGATCGTCGATTCGAGGACGCGTCAAGATCGCTCCTGACTATTGGATATAAACTATGGTCAGTCCGACGTTGACCACTCCGAGAGTAAAGAGGATATTACACAATGAAACCCCCGAACTTCGAAGTTGTGAAGAAACAAAGGCCGTATATATGTGGGTCTACGTGGACACATCTCGACCGTAGGATAGAAGGGGTGTTGGGAGGTCACTGGCATGAGTTCGGGATTCAGAGCTCCGGGTGATCTCGTAGGTAGGAAAGGCTGGAAGAGTTATGGAGGCTGTCATCTAGGAGTGACATGGAACGCTGATGTCACATAGGGTGACGTAGACCCATGTGTGACATGCCACGTGTCACCTCGATTCATGTTTTTTATAAAACTTATATGCCAATTGGGACGTGACACGTGTCTCCCATTGATAGGGCCATGTGTTATCTATGTTCTCTGTTGCGTGTCATCCCCTGGTGCATGGTTGTTTGACTTAATGGCTAATGGGACCCCAGGAGTTCAGGACTCCGGGAGGTTTAGGAGGTAAGGATGTATGCTCCAAAGGGGCCGAAGGCTGGAGCCACGTGGAAGGACTCTGAAACTTTGGAACTTCAGGGAATTTGGGACATAGGGACACAGGGGTTAATTCGGTCGAAGGCCTAGATCCACCTGTCCCTGCCCCTGTGTATAATTTGTCGCCACATTTAAGTGTGGACCCTTCGACAGTCCGATAATTTAGGTAGGTTTGGAATGGTGTGATTTGATGAGTCGAAACGTGTCGAAGGCCCGGATTTACCTTCCCGCTCTTGCAAGTTGTCGGATAATTTAAATATAATTAATTAAATGAAAAGGGACCCTTTTCGGGACTTTGGAACTTTGAGAGATTTGGGTTCATGAGAAAATGAGGAGGAATTTCGCCGAAGTCTGAAGACTTAGGCACTAATTAATCTCAATGAATCCAAGTGCCTTGGAGATTTTGGTAAAGAGTGGGATTTCATTGTGTTGATGGTTAATTAACCTAGTAGACCTATAGGAGCTAGATAAATGTCAACTCCGGGTTGGAAAAGGTCTTTGTATACTACGATGCGATGTAGTGTCGGGTGACAGGGGGCCAGATGGCTATAAGGGACTCCATTTAATGAAGGTTTAAAGAACCCTGGAGGGCCATAACTTGAAATCCAGAGCTCGGATTTGAGTATGGTAGTAGTCGTTGGAAAGCTCTTAATCAATAGAAGAGGATTGAGATCCCGGTAAGAGGATTCAAGATGATTAAGGAAAGCAAAATTTTTATGCCCCATCCCTAAAAAGGGTACTTAGGGGTCGGGTGTGTTACAATGTGAATATACTCATCCTCCATGGCTAGGGTTCTGTGACGTTCTTCTTAAGACAATTCTTGGATCCTTGTAACTTTCTACAAATACCCCAAAGAAATATGTGTTGATACCAATATGATCTGTAAACTGCCATGGATATTCCAATGGAATAGTTCATCACAACATATCTTATAATATTCTAAAATATTAGACTATGCAAAATAATTGTCCTTAGATCCCAGATTAGTTAATCACCATCTTTGCTTGAATTTATAAAATAATTGAAAATACGAAAATGAAAGGAATGAGCAAAAGAACACACCATCCACGTACAAATGAACACAAGATATATCCTGGGAAACCCAATACTGGAGAAAACTCAACTAGAAGGTGAGGCATGTGCTCTGCTCTCTTTTCTTTAGTTATGGAAATGCAAATACAAAGAAAGAGACACTCACTGTGGAGTTGCCTTTGACATTGTGACCTATATGGCTTACATAGAATATTTCCCTCCTATGTTATGCTCTCAAAATACCACTCCTAGTTGCTTTGCTCAATTATGGAAAAATCACAGTGCTAAAGAATGGAAACCTTTATCCTTCTAGCAGCTCGGTATTTAACATAGCTCGATAAATGTCTACAGTTAGGGTTTTGACTTCCTTAACCCTTAATTAGTGATCAAGTTTGGACCTTCTAAAATATGCTTGAAATTCAACACATGAATATACACATATGTGTGAGTAATGGGGGCTGATGTGATATCCACTAGTACCATGGTGGTCAACAAGGTAGGTCAACTTATAAGAGGCATATTTTTTTCATACGAGCTTTGATTGAGGTGATTTTTGCATTGTTGGAAAGGTCTTTGTGTGTAGATCAATGTCAAGGGTGTGCACACAAATTTTAGATGTTGTAACCCCCAAAAATATCGCTTAAGCCTCAAATGGATCTGGAATGTTCTGGACCCCAATTTTCCAAACTGGGACCTACCACTTAAATGGCCCTGCAAGTCGATCCTCCAATTTTTTCCACATAGAAATTACCAAGATAGATGACAAATTATATGATGATCCAATCCAGATCATTTCTAGGCTCAAATGTTCACGAGTCTAACTACTTAATCTTAACCAAGCTAGAGGTCTATGTAGGTGATCTTGTTTTTTTTTGTAAAACCACTTATAACAACACAAGCCCAAGAAGACAATTATGGGCCTATTACGATATGAATAATATTTCTCAACAATAACACCAACATCCTAACAAACAATCTAAAATGAAACGAGACTAAAGCATTTCTAGGTTAAAGAAGAAAATCACATATAACAATCATAGTGAACAAGAAGCTCTAGACATAAAAGTAGGACTTATCTATATCCAACTTGCTTAATAAAGTCTCGTCTCCTAGTGAAAACTAGGTCTCCAAAACAATGAAGACATTGGGGAAATATGCACTTTTGGGTACTTTTCCTCCCAACCAATGTACATCCATAAATACAAGATATCACATAGAAACACAATGGAAAATATCAGCTCGATACAACACATGCACAGGGCTATATAATTCAATTTCAAGGAGAGGTCATCGATAAATATCAACAACTCTGGCGCATAGCCTTCGATATGAATCTACACCTTCTGACTTTGGGCTATGGTGCGATCTGGGACTGAATACCAACACCTTCAACCCATAAACTATGATGTGAAACTACACCTTTGATCATCAAGCTACCTTTTAGAATGACTTATATGATTTACCACACATTTGGAAATCTTGCTCCCGCATATAACCGAGAATAGAGAAAATACCTCTAGCCCACATGCTATGTTATTCCCTACCTCATCTACCTGCCAAAAGAACACAAGTGGATAGTGCATAATTGCACCAAACTAACACAACATTGCATAACAATCCTTCCCTTCCTAATTTTCTCACACAAAGGCTCAAATCCCGAATCGACGACCCTCACAATAACGATTTCCAAAGCTAATGCGAAAACTCTCAAATTCCCCCACAAAGGTTCCAACTCCTCATGGCCCGAAATGATCCCCCGAATGGAAGTTATCACTCTACTTAAATAGGTTAGAGGTAGTTACAATTAAGTCACACCATGACATGTCTTATTATAGGCACTCCCATGGTCACATGACTAGCCCTTAATGCTAGACACACTAAAATCATTTTACACCAAAATATTCATCTTTTAATAATAAAATTCACATTTAATTCCCCACACAAGTAACCAATAATCAACTAAGGTGCAACAACTAATTTTGAGCAAGAGGTCACTTTTTTGTAAGTGCATAAACATCAACAACTAATAAATAGTCATTCAATCTGCTCTTGAAATCTCATTGTTGTCAATGTGGGTCTCGAGAATATGTCATGTAGTTCTCATTAGTAACCATAATACCATAAGTGTCTAGCACAACTTCCAGGTTTCTCCCGAAATTTGACCTTGGTCAGTGAGAGTCTTAAAGCTAGGTCATGCATACAATTTTTAATCCTCTATTATACACCATGTGCATAATACATGCAATACAACACATCTAATAAATGCAATCACATGCAATGAAAACATCATGTATCATAAGTCTAAGCATCAACTAATCATTGGAGTCTAATCATAAGCTATGTGTCATAATCAAAATGGGTGTTTCATAGTGCCCAAGTGGGGTGTTATATAGCTTGAATTGTGAGTACATAGGGAATCATACAACTTTCCATGTAGAGTAAAGTTGAGTTATAAATTAAGGTTCAAGGTACATGAAAAGTGTTGACTAAATTTGTCCCATTGTTGGTGGAATTTATCCCTAGTTTGTAAGGTGGGGAGTGACCTACGGGTTATTGAGATTTACCATATATACCTCACACTATGGTAGACATTGCATTTTTAGGAAACATAACTTATGTTGGTGGTGGTATGTAACCTACAATGGGATTATATAATGGGAAATAATGCACCTTGTCATATAGGAACAAACCATAATATCTCAAATGGGTTGGATCCATCGGTGAGGATTGAGGAGTTCTTTTTCCAAGGAAAACCTCGCAGGGTTCCCCATAACATACAGATGAAGGGAAGCTCAACTGTCAACCATAATAGTGATTAGTAACCCCAAGGGTCTCAACTGGATTTGAACTTGTGACTTATGGGCTTCCTCTTGAAAATATGCCTTGGGTGAATGGTTCAATTTATTGCCCTAATCCTCGAGACTTGGAGTGAGGATTTTTTCATTGGTGGGGAAATTTTAATTCCCATGAGGGCTTTCCTAGAGCCATGGGATCAGCTTAAGGTAGGTGGTTGAACGTGTGTTTGCACCCAAAGATATATTAAATGTGACTCGTGCACACGTATGTGGTTCAAGAAAGTTTCTTTTGATTCTTAATGAATAGCATTGAAACAATTTTTTTCCTGTGGAAAAAAAAGGTCCACCCTCATGTTCTTCAAATTTTAAAGTTTAGTGGGTTACCTCACTTCATGCGAATGTACAATTTCAAGGCAAAGTTTGTTGCGAGGTCTTTGATTCTAGTTTGACTAAGGTTTAAGTTCAATTAAGTCCCATTGGGTTATCAGTTGTTATTATAACCAATGCTTAAGTTGCCCTCCATTCAAATATTCGAGGGAAGATGACGGGATCCCATGAGGTTTTCCTTGAAAAAAACAAAGAAACCATAAGTACAAACCATAAATAATAATATACAAATATATGTGCTAGGTCATAATAGTAACTAAGTCAAAGTATTAACTCATAAATGCAAACAACTCAAATAGATACATAGAATGCATTGATATTGTTGATTATAATAGAGATAATAAAGAACTCATTACAATCCAGTATAATACATATGATATGATACGAGTACTCTCACATAATTTCCATTTTCTCTAAAATCACTAGAATAAATATATTACCATCATATTGTATCACATTTTTTTTGGATATGTATGTTAATCACAAATATATGTAAATATATAAATTATACTTAAAAAAATACTTAGTTAAAAGTATTTTTATAATAAATTATATTATAAAGATACTTAGTTAAATATATGTAAATATACAAATTATATTACAAAGATACTTAGCTAAATATATGTAAATATACAAATTATACTACAAAAATGCTTATTGCAATATATGTAAATATACAAATTATATGAAAAATTTTCATAACCTTTTGCATGCGTTCTAAACCATTTCGGCCTGAAGTGAAAAATGGAAGGAAGAGACAAATACATTGTAATCAATAGAGCTATAAGAGGGAAGCATTGTAAAGTGCCACCAAAAGTTGAAAAGGGCACATGTAGTCTAGGTATATATTTAAAAAACGCAAAGTTTTAATTGTAAAGTGCCACCAAAAGTTGAAAAGGCCACTTCTCCTAAAACAATCCATTACAAAGCTCTCGACTACAGGTTGGATGAAGGAGCCACGCTTGCTTGTTTCGACGGGGTGGCCCACTCAAGCGGCTTCTGTTGCGGGGCAGGTGGCACTTTCAAAATACACTCCTCCAGAATTACAAAATGGTTTCTTAACTGCGGAGCGGGTACAAACACCAATGCTGAACTTTTGGGTTTGTGGGTCACTCTCTATCTCGCTTCTTGCTGGTCTATAAACCATCTACTTGTATTAGGAGACTCCAACGTTATTGTAAACTAGATTAATCTCAACAGTAATCTGAGATCTATTCACATTGAAGGCTGGAAACAACAAACCAGAGAGCTATTCAACTCCTTCACCGATTTAAAAATTCAACATATCTCCAGGGCTCACAACACCGAAGCTGATGCTCTCTCCAAGAGGGCCCTTGGTGACGTCATAGGCAAGCTCTCGGTTTTCCATTGTGATAATGGGAAAGAGAGTCATATTACCTCTTTCAACATTTTCTGAATGCTTCCGGCACTCTTTTTGCCCGACTTAGAATTGTATTGGATTCACTTTTTTTGGTCAGCTTCTGCTTTGGGAGTTTATGTGCTAGTGTGACAAGCCTTTTCTCCTTCCGAGCTCTTTGGACATTGAGAAATCAGTCCTCTCTTTGGTTACTGCTGAGAGTCTCACAGCTCGCTACTGCTTTTGTAAAAAAGTTTATACGCTATATAAATTTGAGAAAAATTTCTTCCTGGAAAAAAAAAAGGGCACATGTAGTCTAGGTATATATTTAAAAAATGCAAAGTTTTAAATCATTATTTTTTGACACATTCTTTAAAGTATACAAGTTCACTAACTTGGGATGAAAATAAAAGTACCGTAAAAGGAGATGTGATTTAAGTGGTTGTGTTGGTAGTGAAGGTAATGATCATTCATCACATACTAAGGAAGCATTACAATTTCAAACTTTTTAAATTTTTTGATCATTTGAATTTTTTTATTAAAAAATTAATAAAATTTTTATTTAGTTTTAATATAAAATGTTGAATTTTTTTATTAAAAAATTTATAATAATTTTTTTTCAAATTATATTATTTGTTTTTATATAAAATGTTGTGTAGATATTGCTTTATCAAAAGAAGAAACCAAAAGGTTTAAGTCGTTTATTTAATCTAAAATTAAAAATGTTAAAACAAAGGGAAGGATTTTAATCAAATATATTAAAATATATATCATGGATATAAAGAAAGTAAAAAAATAAATTAAGTGTAACAATTTGTATTTAATTTTATTTCAAACTATATTATATGTTTTTATATAAAATGTTGTGTAGATATTGCTTTATCAAAAGAAGAAATCAAAAGGTTCAAGTAGTTTATCTAATCTATCTAATCTAAAATTGGAAATGTTAAAACAAAGGGAAGGATTTCAATCAAATATATTAAAATATATATCATAGATATAGAAAAAGTAAAAAAAAAAAAAATCAAGTGTGATGATTTGCATTTAATTTTATTTCAAATTATATTATTTGTTTTTATATAAAATGTTGTGTAGATATATATATATATATATATATATATATATATATATTTTTTTTTTTCCGATAGAAATTACTCGATATATATTAGGGATATATATCATTTATAATCACTGAAACCTAGTAGCCATTACATATTTCGTCCCTGAGACCCAGCCGAATTTGACCTCGAGATCTCCTCCCAACACTTGGAGGAAGGTATTGTCTTACCAATCGGGCTGTCTCACTGGACTGTAGATATTGTTTTATCAAAACAAGAGCAACAAAGCTGCATATACTGCTTCCTAAGATTTTATTTATTATTGTATATAGTTAATAATAGCAATGGTAAGTGATTGTATAGTTCAAGTTATCCAATTGTTAAAAACAAATATGAAATCATAAATTGAAGTGACTATTCACAATGTTAAAATTAATGCATTATGTTTAACTAGACAAAATTTAATCCAATCTCTAATATAATTAAATATGATTCTCAACAAAATTATTAATGCTTAATTTATAAAATAAATCTAATATATTTATTTTTCTTAAATTTCCTAATTTCAGTGATTCTCAACAAAATTATTAACACTTAATTTATAAAATAAATCTAATATATTTATTTTTCTTAAACTTCCTAATGTCATTTAAATTCGGATACTTCTCTTACTAATACATTTTCACGTTCGATATCTAATAATAAAAATATATATATGACATTTAATTTAATTCATTATTATTTTGTTAGAAATTCTAAATAATTAATTTTGAAAAAAAATTAATCAAACAAATATTTATACAATCCATATATAACTCCACATTAATCTCAAAATGCAGTACCTAATCAACTCATGGCAGAGGCATCAATGTGTAGCTAAACTTCTATAATTGAGTTGAGGAATTAATAAGTAGTTGATCGTATAACAATGTATTAATTGGCAATGCCCAAATTAGAATTGATCGGTTCACATGGATGCGAGGGTTGACGTAAGATCAGACAAGTGGCTTGTTGTTTCGTGCACAGATCTACGCCCATTCGAACATCCTTGCAGAATAGCTTGCAATTACTTTCTTTAAAATTTGCAATTAATGTAAAGCGTCTAATCAATTGATTTGAAATCTCGAACCACGTGAAGGTTTCAATAACACTTCAAACTTATTAACCAATGAAAAGTTAGAAAACTTCAAAATTTTATATATCAAAAAATAGAAAATTATGTTTCTTATGTTTAACTTTAGGTTTTTTAAAAATATTTTTTAAGTCAAAGTAAATTAATACATGGTCAAAGAAGAACCATCGCTATATACTGTTGAAGACAGTATAATAAGAAAGCAAAAGGTTCAAGTCGTTTATCTAATCTAAAATTGGAAATGTTAAAACAAAGGAAAGAATTTTAATCAAATATATTAAAATATATATCATGGATATAGAGAAAGTAAAAAAAATAAATTAAGTGTGACGATTTGCATTTAATTTTATTTCAAATTATATTATATGTTTTTATATAAAATGTTGTGTAGATATTGCTTTATCAAAAGAAGAAACCAAAATGTTCAAGTCGTTTATCTAATCTAAAATTGGAAATGTTAAAACAAAGGGAAGGATTTCAATTAAATATATTAAAATATATATCATGGATATAGAGAAAGTAAAAAAAAAATTATGTGTGACGATTTGCATTAATTCATCGATTTTGAGATTTTGTTTTTATCTTTAAAATATATATCATGGATATGGAGAAAGTAAAAAAAATTAAGTGTGATGATCTGTATCGATCCATTGATTTTGAGATTTTGTCTTTATCTTTAAGTGTAGTCACGAAGGAACTTGATATAACGGCCCAATCTAACATGAATTGGTTGGGAGGAAGGTGTGTATAGAATTGGATATGATATATCAATGATAATAAAAAAAATACAATATATTAAGTAACAAAACCATATCATACATGTACTTGTTTCTTAAGTTGTTTGGTTGTTTTATTCTTCATGCAGACTTATTAAATAGTCTTGAGAATTTCACGATGTAAATCGACTAAATACAAATCGTTAATGTTAATCTTTGATGATACGAATCTAGTTTTGAGAAGCTCGAGAATATTGTTCAGAAATAATGTCAAATAAAACTTGAGATAAGTGGATCTTTAGGTTTCTTGGTCTTATATAAAAGATCATGCATGACACATTTATATTCAAACATCTGAATTATATTGCATAATCTTTGAGATAAAAACATGTTAGAATATATGTGGTTATTGAAATTAAACCAAAAAATTATATAGTTACAACATTTATCAATTTTTTTACAAGCTTTTGGTTGATGGATGAGCTACCCTCTATTCAATATTCTAAGGAATAGGGTTGAATTCCACAAGATTTTCCTTGAAAAACAAAAACAAACCATAAATAATATATGAATATGTGTGCTAGATCGTAATAGTAACTAAACCATTGTGTCAAATCATAACTAAAAGCAACCCAAGTAAATACATAAAATGCATCGATATTATTGGTAATAATAAATACATTGAAGAACTCATTATACTTTAATATAATACATATAATACAAGTATTCACGTGATTTTCATTTTCTCTAAAATCATTGGTCTAAATACACTACCATCATACTATATCACATTTTTTTGGGCATGTATGTCCATTCCAAATATATGCAAATACACAAATTATACTACAAAGGTAGTTGAAAGTGTGCACATACATAAAAGAATACATAAATTCCACAACAATAACCATCATTCAAGAGTGTAAGGGATTTCAATGTGAGATCATAGTGTAGCTAAAAATTGTTTTCTTGAATCAAAATTTCTTTAAAATTAGTCATTAACTTCATGTTGAAATTACAATTTGGATATACGACCATAAGCTTACTTCTCCTTGATAATGGATTTTTTAAAAAGGATAAAATATAATTACAATTTTGAACACAATTCTAAAGGAATATCAAGCATGTTTTGTAAGAATGCCATGCATGATATCGAACTGCATATGCTATGTAGGGGTAGTTTAAACATAATGCATTATTTGTGAATCATTATAATTTTGAACACATAGCTATGTAGAGGTAATTTAAACATAATGCATTATTTGTGAATCATTATAATTTTGAACACAATTCTAAAGGAATATCAAGTATGTCTTGTAAGAATGCCATGTATGATATCGAACTGCATATGCTATGTAGGGGTAATTTAAACATAATGCATTATTTTTTGTGAATCATTTAGTTATCTTCTCGTTATTTAATTCTTTGATAATGGATTTTCTAAAAAGGATAAAATATAATTACAATTTTGAACACAATTCTAAAGGAATATCAAGCATGTCTTGTAAGAATGCCATGCATGATATCGAACTGCATATGCTATGTTGGGGTAATTTAAACATAATGCATTATTTGTGAATCATTTAGTTATCTTTTCGTTATTTAATTCCCTTGTAGACGAGTAATTTATTGAGGTTTTCTCTTGCTTGCTTAATTTTCACAGACATGTTTTGTTGAGTAAGTGGGGTTTCCTCTAAATATAAATAGATAATGAAACCATATTTAATGTTGATGTTTTGGTAGTTGTGGGAAGGTCTTTCCTTCCTAGATGACCTTTCTTACATGTGGAAAATATTCTGAAAGCAAGTGAACCATTAAACAGATGCGTGGAAACCCTAAAAGAGAAGTCAACCTCAAGGGAATAACATTAAAGTAATTAAAGGATCCAGAAAGAGAAGTCGGCCCCACTAGGTAAAGTAATTAAAGGATCCAGAAAGAGAAGTCGGCCCCACTAGGTAAAGTAACTTGGACATGCTAGTATAAATAAGGAAGTGCCTAGCTCATTTGTACTCACTCTCACTCAYTCCTAAGAAAGGTGCAAGTCTAAGGAGCAGTTGCAACAAGAACTAGTGTGCAAATCTAAGGAGCTGCAGCTGCAACAAAAGAAGGCGCAAGTCTGGACAGTGTAGTGCAACAACTGTCGTGGAGTATTCTCAGTTTTTTCTGGTATTTCTCTTGTATGCTTCTCTTGGTGTAAGGTACATTATCTTTGTATGGTTATTGTGTTGCTACTGCAACAATTTTGTGGCTAGGATTTATCTGTTGGTTCTGGAGTAGGCTTGCCAGAATTATTCTAAGTAAAGGTTAGTGTTCTCGAGGGTGGCATATGTGAATGCCTATGGTTGGGTGACAATGATGTGACATTTTCTATGGTTGAACGAGCATACCAAAATCTTAACATGGTATCAGAGCCAGTTTCCTTCATAACAGTCTAACCGCTGGAAGGAAGATCCTCAATTACAGTTGCAGTGTTAGTTCCTTCATGACAGTTGCAACACTAGTTGCAGTGCCATTTGCAGTGAAAGTTTATGTGAAGTATTGGGACTAATTTTTTTGTTGTCCTAGTGTGCCTTACCCTAGCGCATCTCCAACAACCTTTACATTGCAAGTTGGAGCACTTTGAAATTTTAGGGTTCGTTGTTGCTTGCCACTGCCTGCCGTTGTTTGTCGAAGGTATGCACTTGTTGTTGGTTGTGGAGCCTGATTATCTTCCTGATTCAAAGGTCTATGTTTTCAACCGTGTTTATACCCCATGAAGACTTTACACCCCATAAGAATGTACACTCCTCCACGCGGGGGAGTGTAGAGGGGGGTTACCCCCTCTACGGGGTCTGGGGGCAAGCGGGCCCCTGAGGAGCCTTGTAAATGTTTATTGTAATTTCATTGTAAATATGGATCGTTCATTATAAGGTTGTATATTTGACGGTAGAAGTTATGTTAGGGTTTTTGCCCTAGAAGGGAACCCTCTTTTATGAGGGAAATGTATTGCGACTATGCATCATTGCGAATATTGTATTCTGAGAGGGGAGACTGTGAGAGAAGTAAGAGGAAGTTACAATGGGTGTGTTGTAGGTTGTATCCCTTCATTTGCTGGATAATAACAAAGGAGGGACCTGACAATTTCTCTGGTGGACGTAGCCCACACTTGGTGAACCACGTGTATTGTCTCTATTGTCTTGTGTATCTTTTGTGTTTGATTTCCGCATTTGTTTTATTTTATTGCTCCGCGATCCCGTTTTTCTAACAACTGGTATCAGAGAGAAAGGTAACTCGCAGAAAAAGAGGGTTCATGGTTTGAGTGGGAGCAATGGCGGAAGATGGAAAGTTTAGGGTCGAGAAATTTAACGACCAAAACTATAAGTTATGGAAGATGCAGATGGACGATTATTTATATCAAAATGATCTATTCCTACCATTGGGTGGAATAACAAAGAAGTCGGCGACCATGAAGGACGAAGAATGGGGGGTTCTTGACAAAAAGGCACTAGGAACGATACGGCTGCGCTTGGTAGCGTCGGTGGATTTCGATATTTTGAAAGAAAAGACAACGAAGGAGCTGATGGATGCATTGGCTAAATTGTATGAAAAACCCTCGGTGTCCAATAAGGTATTTCTAATGGGGATATTATTTAATATGAAGATGTCTGAAGGTGGGTCTGTTGTAGATCATTTAAATGAATTTAATACAGTTACTAATCAACTAAGTTCTGTAAAAGTGGACTTTGATGAAGAGGTCAGGGCTTTTCTAATCTTATACTCATTGCCAGAAAGATGGAGCGGCTTGGTCATGGTTGTAAGTAACTCTGTCTCTGGTTCAAACACTTTAAAATTTGATGATGTTGTTGGTGTTATCCTTAGTGAGGAAATGTGACGGAAAAACATAGGTGAGACATCAGGTAATGCGTTAAACACGGAGAACAGGGGAAGACAAAAGGATAGAGGAAACGGCTCATGGAACTGCGAGAATTCTAGGAAGGGCAGATCCAAATCCAAATTTGGAAAGATAGAGTGTTGGAATTGTGGGAAGAAAGGACATCTGAAGAAAGACTGCAGAGCTCCAAAGAAACAAAAAGATGGACAGTAGGAGAAAAATCAAGAAGCAAATGTAATACGTGATGTGTTACAAGATGCTTTGATTCTTTTTGTAGATATTATTTTTGAGTATTGGGTAGTAGATTCAAGGGCTTCATTTCATGCCACACCCCATAGGAAACATTTTCTAGATTATGTTCAAGGTGATTTTGGATAGGTTCATTTGGGTGATGATGCACCATGCAAAATTGTTGCAATGGGAAAGGTAAAAATAAAGCAAAGCAATGGAAACCAATGGTTGTTGAAAGAGGTAAGACATGTTCCAGATCTAAGGAAAAATCTGATTTCAATAGGGAAGTTGGCAAGTGAAGATTGTATATCCATATTTACAGATAAGGTGTAGAAGGTCACCAAAGGATCATTGGTGATAGCAAAAGGAGAGAAGGTAGGTACATTGTATTTATGTACTGGTAATATTGACTCTTCTATCTCTTTAGCTTATACAATAGTGGATACAACATTGTGGCATCATAGGCTTGGACACATGAGTGAGAAGGGGATGCAGATACTTCACAAAATAAATTTGTTTCCAGATCTTAAACAAATTGATTTGGATTTCTGTGAGCATTGTGTTTATGAAAAACAAAAGAGAGTTAGATTTCTCAGAGTCAAAAAAGAAAAGAAGAGTGAAAGGTTAGAGCTTGTGCATACAGATGTATGGGGACCAGCTCAAGTATCATCTCTTGGTGGATCTCGTTATTATCTTACTTTTATTGATGATGGAACTAGAAAACTTAGGTTTATTGTATTCGACAAAAATCTGATGTTTTTGATACTTTTAAGAAATGGAAAGCTTTGGTTCAGAATGAGAAAGAAAAAAGGTTGAAGTGTCTTAGATCAGACAATGGAGGTGAATATTGCAGCAAGGAGTTTGATAATTATTGTTCATACCATGGAATTCGTAGAGAGAAGACAGTTCCAGGAACACCACAAGAAAATGGTATGTCAAAAAGGATGAACAAGACAATCATGGAGCGTGCAAAGAGTATGAGATTGCATGTTGGTTTTCCCTTATAGTTATGGGTAGATGTTGAGGACCTTCAAGCTCTTTGGATGGTAGAATTCCAGAGGAGGCATGGACAGGTAAAAAGGTAAACTATTCTTTTTTGAAGACTTTCGGTTGTGAATCATTTGTCCATATTGATAAAGAAAATAGAACAAAGCTTGAGGCAAAATCCAAGAAGTGTACCTTTATTGGATACGGTGTTAATGATTTTGGTTATCACTTATGGGATAATGAAAATAACAAAATCATTAGGAGTAGAAATGTCATGTTCAGGTCACGTACAAAGATCAGTTGCAGGGAAAGAAACAGGAAAAAGAAAAACCAGAATACACAGTGCTTGATGAGATCACTGAAAAATAAATTCCAAAGGAACTAGAAAATCAAAATGTACAACAACAGGTACCTCAAACTCGTGCAAGTGTTGTTAGAAGATCTACCATGTTAAGTAGATCCCCTGAACGATACTCTCCTTCATTGTATTATTTACTGTTGACTGATTTTGGTGAACCAAAATGTTATGAAGAGGCAATGCAGGTAGACACCAAAAATAAATGGGAGCAACACATGAAACAGGAAATGGATTCCTTGGTAAATAACCAGACTTGGGACTTGGTTCAGTTGCCTGCAGGAAAAAGAGCATTACAAAATAAATGGGTTTACAAGTTGAAGGAAGAATATGGAGGAAAAAAACGGTACAAGGCTAGACTTGTTTTAAAGGGGTTTGCACAAAAGAAAGGTATAGATTTTGATGAAATATTTCCTCCTGTTGTTAAAATGACTTCAATTAGGACTATTTTAAGTCTTGTGGCAGGAGAAGATTTGCATATTGAACAGTTAGATGTAAAAACAACTTTTCTCCATGGGGATTTGGAGGAAGAGATTTATATGCAATGACCACATGGGTATGAGGTCAAAGGGAAGGAGAATTTGGTATGTGGGTTGAAGAAGAGCTTGTATGGACTAAAGCAAGATCCAAGGCAGTGGTATTTGAAGTTTGACAGGTTTATGACAGAACATGGTTATAGTAGATGTCGTTATGATCACTGTGTTTATTTTAAAAAGCTAGAAAATGGAAGCTATATTATCTTGTTATTGTATGTACATGACATGCTTGTTGCAGGGTCTAATATGCAGGATATAAATGTGCTCAAGAAAAAATTAGCTAATTCATTTGCGATGAAGGATTTGGGTGCTGCAAAGAAAATCCTTGGTATGTGAATAACTAGAGACAGGAAAAATCGCAAATTGACATTGTCACAGGGTGAGTACATAGAGAAGGTGTTGGAGAGTTTTAGAATGCAGAATGAAAAACCAGTTAGTACACCTTTGGCCAACCATTTCAAATTAGCTAAGGAAATGTGTCCCAAGACACAGGAGGAGATAGAATACATGTCCAGGGTCCCTTATTTGTCAACAGTTGGTAGTTTGATGTATGTTATGGTTTGCACAAGACCAAATATTGCACATGCAGTGGGAGTTGTGAGCAGGTATATGAACAATCCAAGTAAAGAACATTGGGAGGCAGTAAAGTCGATTCTCAGGTATTTGAGAGGTATTGCTACTCATGCATTATGTTTTGAAGGTTCAGACAATGTTTTACAGGGATATGTTGATTGAGATATGGCAAGTGATAAATATAGTAGGAGGAGCACCACAAGGTATGTTTTTTTACTGTAGGTGGAACAATAATAAGTTGGATTTCGAAACTCCAAAAGGTTGTTGCACTTTCAACAACAGAGGCAGAGCATGTTGTTGCTACATAGGCTAGTAAAGAGATGATTTGGTTACAAAGGTTTATGGAGGAATTGGGAAATAATCAAGAGAATAACAGGTTGTATTGTGACAGTGAGAGTGTCATTCATCTTGCAAAGAACTCAACCTTCCATTCAAATACTGAGCATATACAACTCATGTACCATTTCATACGATTCGTCTTGGAAGATGGACATTTGAAGTTGGAAAATATACACACTAGCCAAAATCCTGCAGACATGTTAACTAAGGGAGTAATCAGGGAGAAATTGAGTTCCTGCTCAGTTTTAGTTGGTCTTCAAGCATGAAGGTGAAGATTAGAAATTTTCCATGTCCAAGAAGGTTAATAGTCCAACAAATACAACAACGATGGAGTTGTTGAGATCAGTGTCCAAGTGGGAGATTGTTTGTTGTAGAGACTGATTATCTTCCTGATTCAGAGGTCTTTGTTTTCAGCCGTGTTTATACCCCATGAAGACTTTACACCCCAGAAGAATGTACACTCCTCCATGCAGGGGAGTGCAGAGAGGGGTTACTCCCTCTGCGGGGTCCGGGGGAAAGCGGGCCCCCGGCAGGGGTTTGAGGGTGAAGCCCTCGAAGGAAAAATTGCCTTGTAAATGTATATTGTAATTTCATTGTAAATCTGGACAGTTCATTATAAGGTCATGGATATGACGGTAGAAGTTATGTTAGGGTTTTCTTTCCTAGAAGGCAACCCTCGTTTATGAGAGAAATATATTGTGGCTATGCATCATTGCAAATATTGTATTCTGAGAGGGGAGACTGTGAGAGAGAAGAGGAAGTTACAACGGGTGTGTTGTAGGTTGTATCCCTTCATTTGCTGGATAATAATAAAGGAAGGACCTGGAAATTTCTCCGGTGGATGTAGCCCACACTGGGTGAACCACGAATATATGTGTCTCTATTGTATTGTGTATCTTCTTTGTTTTATTTCCGCATTTGTTTTATTTTATTGCTCCGCGATCCTATTTTTTTTAACACTTGTATATGTTTAAATTGTATCACTATCTTGAGGATGTTTGTAGGAGAAGGGATCTTTTGTCCAAGCAACAATTATAGATCGAGAGGGATCTCAAATCTAACACATTCAGAGGAACACCACACTCCAGGTTTGCATATCAGGTTTGATATTCCTTATATTGATGCGATTTAAGTATGTGTTGTAAACAGAGTAGCAATATTTATTGCTAGCTTAGTAACACTTGATTATTGTTGGTACGAATACCATGCTTATATTAATAATGCACTTGTTTACAAGATAAATTGATCTCCTCTAGGATATGTTCTTGGTTGACCTTGTTCCAGGCAGGTTATCTTGTAAATTCCATGGAGGTTACCATGGAGATATTGTTGTTCTTGTTTCTTGTTTCGGGCAAGTCACGGGTAATAGCTTTGAGAGGGAGATATAGAGTTGTGCACATCCATGTAATAAGGAAGAAGAGGAGGTCAACACATGCAGAGGAAGTAAATGAATCCGAAGAATATATAGCTTTAGAGGGAGTCAAGCTTCAAAGGGAGCATGCAGATTCAGAGTAGGCCTGATCTCAGAGAGAGTCGATTGCTTAGAGACTTTCATTCAGAAAGTATTCCTCTTCAGATTCAGATTCAGATGGGAGAGATGTCCTCCAAGACTGACAGATAGGAGGCTAGATCAAAAACTTTAGAGAATTTGAGGAGATATGAGACCTCCTGGGAGGATTCCCTTGTTTTCGTAAAGGAAGCCAGTTAGAAGGACTGGGATGTGGACCTTTTACCTTGATTTCAAGACATGTACATCAGTTGACAACAAAACATTTTGTTGAGATACCTACGTGGTACAAGCGAATATGGATTGGGATATGCCTCTAATGGAGATGTGAAGCTGCAGGATTATACAAACTCTGACTAGGCAGGGAGTGCAGTGGATTGGTAGAGTACTTCCAGTTGTTGCTTCAGTTTGGGATCAGTGTGATCTCATGATTGAGTAGGAAGCAAATGATAGTGGCACTCAGTACAATAGAGACAGAGTATATAGTAGCCGCTATTGCAACCCGTGAAGCAACGTGACTTCAAAAGTTTCTTGCAGGACTTCAGTCAAGACATGACGCAGAAGGGAGCTGTGAAGCTCCAATACACATCCACAGTTGAGTAGCATTGGGAGGACATTCTCCTGGATTGGTCATGCTGATTTGACCAAGGGAGAATGATACATTCACTCACAGGATTAGCCATGTTGATTTGACTAGTGGTGAATGGCCCATGCGTAGTCTTTCTCCTATTAGTCATGATGATTTGACTAGGAGCAGAAGTATCGAGGTGTAGAATGTCAACTCTCGTTGAGAGGGATGTGTGTTGTTTCTTCTCATGCCGGCTAACCCCTCTGGGCAAGGGTTCCCTGGATCAATCTTGCGATTGAGGGGGTAAAGCATTGTCAGACCTGATGAGAGAAGAAACATCAGACACATAGTCGTGAGGACTGTGGGAGTAGCTTTGTGCTACTGGATGATATTATAACTATGATTGATGGCATATTGTAGTAGTTGTGTACTACTAGATGATTGTTGCATAGTTATAGAGACATCAACTATGATTATGGTTGATGGCATATTGTAGTAACTGTGTGTTACTAGCTGATTGTTGCATAATCATAGGTATGACTATGGCTGAGGGCATATTGTAGTAGTCGTGTGCTACTAGTTGATTGTTGCATAGACACACAGATCCTCACTATGGCTGAGGGCATATTGTAGTAGCTGATTGTTGCATAGTCATGGAGGTGGAAGACTATGATTATGGCTGAGGGCATATTGTAGTGGTTGTGTGCCACTAGTTGATTGTTGCATAATCATAGAGACTGTTTGTATTACATGGTGGTTCGATTGTAGGAGAGAGACATTGTGTCTATGGATAGTAGTTGTGTGCTACTTGGAGTGGTTGTGCACCATTGGATAATGGTTATGTACTACTATGGATCAACACAGTCATGTTCTACTAGATGGCATTGTAGTAGATGTGTGCTACTAGTTGATTGCCATGGAGACTACCAGTTCATATTGGGAGTATCTGAGTGCTACTTGATTGTAGAGACTGTGACAGATGATTCGAGCTACCGATGGCATTATGGCAGCTATGTGCTACTAACTGATTGCAGAGTAGTCAGTGGACTACTAGATGAAGACATCGTGAAAGATGCCTCCCTAGCTAAGAAGGAGTGTTGATGTTTTGGTAGATGCGGGAGTATCTTTCCCTCCTAAATGACCTTTCTTAGATGCAAAGAATATTTCGAAAGCAAGTCTACCATTAAACAAATGTGTGGAAACCCTAAAAGAGAAGTCAACCTCAAGAGAATAACATTAAAGTAATAAAAGGATCCACAAAGAGAAGTCGGCCCCACTAAGAAAAGTAACTTGGATAGGCTAATATAAATAAGGAAGCACCTAGCTCATTTGTACTCACTCTCACTCACTCCTAAGAAGGGTGCAAGTCTAAGAAGCAGTTGCAACAACAACTAGTGCGTAAATCTAAGGAGCTGCAATTGCAACAGAAGAAGGTGCAAGTATGGAGAGAGTAGTGCAACAGTTGTCGTGGAGTATTCTTAGTCTTTCTGGTATTTCTCTTGTATGCTTCTCTTGGTGTAAGGTATGTTATCTTTGTATGGTTATTGTGTTGTTGGTGTAGCAGTTTTGTGGCTAGGGTTTATCTATTAGTTATGGAGTAGGCTTGCCAAAATTATTCTGAGTAAAGGTTAGTGTTCTCGGGGTGGCATATGTGAATGCCTATGGTTGGGTGACATTGATATGACATTGTCTATGGTTAAACGAGCATACCAAAATTTTAACAATTAACAACGCAAACATGGGTTTTTGTGAAGTTGTGACCTATTACTCTATCTTAATTTGAAGAAAATTAAAATAATTCATCTAAACCAATTGATTAGTTGTGGCATCTATCTATTGTTTTGTTATTTCATGCTTCATTTTCATAAACATTTTTTTGGTGGGAAAATGAAGTTTTGTGTAAATAGAAATATACATTCAAACCATGGTAAGAACATAAAATGAGGGTTTTTGTGAGTTTGTGATATGTTACTTGTCTTGATTTGAAGGAAATAAAGATGGTTCATCTAAATCAATTTATTGGTTATCACATATAACTATGGTTTTGCATAATGCCCTGTAATCATGGTTATATGACTTGGCAACAACTTACCAAGCCCAATGTGGAGTTTGACACCAGATCAAGATATCTTAGCCTCAGTTGGGAGAAAATCTCATATTTCAAAGGCAAAATATCAAGCCAAAAACGAAGTTAAAGAAGGGAAGTAGCTCACCATTTATGGGGTCCTTGGAGTAGGGAAGACCCTAAAAGAGATGCCCTAATGATCATTCTATCTCCAAACTCTAGAGGGGTTGGGAGTGCCTCGAAGCAGCAAGCTCTAAAAAGACTATGTATAGTTTACAAACTCGATGTTTAGCTTCTTCAAGAAACCATGTGTGCTGGCTCAAAATCAATGGATTTTTTGTCTTCTTTTTTAAAAGATTGGAACTATTGCACTGTGGGTGTCGAAGGCCTATTGGTGGATTGGTCTATGGGTGGAAAACTAATCTAGATGGAATATCCTCTGATGTATTGAATGCAGGTATTCTTATAGAAGTGAGATCAAAGGACTTGGGAAAAGTGTACAAGATTATAAACATGCATAGGTCGCATAGACATGGGAAGCCTTTTTGGGGTGGTTTAGGAGATCCAAGAACATTGGAAGGTGAGAATGTCATCATTGGGGAGGACCTTAATCTAACCATCAATCGAAGGGAGATCTAGGAGGAAGTGGCTAGACATGATCCCCTCACAATTTTTTTTTCTCATTTCTTTGAAGCTCATAAACTAATTGATGTGGAACCTATTAAAATAGTTCCAACTTGGAGAAATGTTGGAAGAGGTAGGGAGGGAATTTTAAAGAGACTAGACAAGTTTATTGTTGTTGAATGGTTATTGGATTCATGTGCTAAGATAAAATATTGAGTTGGTTATGGAGGCTCTTCTTTTCACTTGCAAACACTATTACAAATAGAAAATGAAGAAAAGAATCCCCATGCTCCCTTTAAAGTTAATCATACATGGCCAATGGAGGAAGACTTTAAAACCCTTATCACAAGGATCTAGAAACCCTTTGATAGACATATTGGAGTCTTAGCCATGAAACAATTTGCAAATAACTTATAAAGGGTGAAAAGGGTAGCAACATAATGGGAAAGAAATCAAGCTCAAAAAATTCAAAGAGATTTGAAGGAGATGGAAGAGGGTATAAAAGGCCTTTTTGAAAACAACGAAGCTTAGGTTTTCTTGAAGGAGGAACACTCCACCCTAAAAGAATTTGAAGGAAAAAAGAAGCTTCATCTCGACAAAGAGGAGGTAGAGTGGAGGCTAAAAAATAGAGCTATATGGTTGGTTGAGTGTGACAATAACACAAATCTCTTTCACAAATATGTAAACCACGAGAATATTGTAAACACTATGATCCAGGTGGATATCGGGGGCCACCCACCTTTTCCAAATGGCTCAAAACAATTTTCTGGCCATTTTGGCAATTTACTATTTTTAGCAGGTTTTCACTTCCGGGGCCATTTTGAGGGCCTAAATGAAGTTTTTTTTGAGATC
>ML787743.1:158195-181926 GCA_009831015.1 Picea engelmannii | reverse complement strand
AGCCGTCACATCTCTTCTCAGAGATAAGCTGCCACCATTCTAGCGAGTCTTTCACTCTGTATTTTTACAGTCTCTGTACATTTATTTCATTAATAGAAATCATGTATTACTGTATATCTGTGTTTATGGTTGCATCTCTGATAAATTTCTGTTATATTATTGAATATCCGTGATATCTCTGTGCATTTCCTTATTATATCTCTGCTCTCATTTCGTGCCAAAAATAATCCGGATCACACTAGTTGGGAGATAACTAAGCTAGGTGGATCTAGAGTAAAATCATTCAAGGATATAGATAATGCAGACAAACAATACTTTAAAAATATTTTCAAAGAGCCTAAAAGAGAAAATAGTGGGGAAATTATGAAGATTTCAAGTCTATTTTCTAGACTCATAGATGATTAAATGAATTAGAGCTTGGAGCTAGAAGTCGCAAGGTAAAAATTGAAAGCAATACTATATTCATTCAAAAGGGTCAAAAGCCAAGGTTCTTATGGATGGACTATTGAAATCTTGGCATTGGGTTATATGATGTGTTGGAGAGTGATCTTATGGGAGTTATTGGGGAGTCTTCTCTATCCGGGAAAGTGTTAGGAGCAATAAATTCTCATTTTATGGCTCTTATTCCTAAAGGACAAGATTCCACAACTTTTGAATATTTTAAACCAATATCATTGTGTAATCTTATTTATAAATTAATTTAGAAAATAATTTCTAACATATTGAAAGGTATTTTGTCGAGTGTAATCTTAGAGGAGCAATTATATTCCTAATTAGTAGGAATATTCATTATGTTGTGGGGACAACTTAGGGAGGATTGCACACAGTCAAGACTTAAAAAATGTCAGCAGTTGTGATGAAATTAGACCTTGCTAAAGATTATGATAAGGTGAATTGGTTATATATCAAATTATTGTTGTTATAATTGTGCATGAATTTGCAATCTATAGATTGGATAATGGGATGCTTGTTGTCAACACCTTTTGTTGTCTTGATTAATGAATCACCTTTGAGTTTCTTCAATACATAAAGGGGAATTCTTCAAGGTTGCCAATCCCCCCCTCCCTCTTCCTTTTAGTAGCTAAAGGTTTAAGTATGTTGATTAGAGATGCAAGGAGGAGAGGGGTAAAAGGGATAAAATCTCTAGAACTTATGGTTATTTATCATTTGCTCTTTGTGGATGACATTTTTATTTTTGGCCAACGATCTACAAGGGAAAAAAGAATCATAAAGGAGTTGATGGATATCTATTGCAAAGCTACATGCATGGAGACCAATACAAGGAAATCCACAATGTTGTTTAATGAGGTAGAGGAAGAAGTGAAAATTCAAGTAATAAATATGCTCCCCATAAACCATTATTCCCTTGATCGTGGCATAAAATATTTAGGTTTCAATTTAAAGCTAAATGATTATAGGTATTTTGATTGGTTGTGGTTTTATAATAAAATCGAAGCTAGCATTTCCACCTGGTGTAATAGATAGTTGTCTCAGGGAGACATGTTAGTG
Source organism: Picea engelmannii (assembly GCA_009831015.1). Taxonomy (NCBI): domain Eukaryota; kingdom Viridiplantae; phylum Streptophyta; class Pinopsida; order Pinales; family Pinaceae; genus Picea; species Picea engelmannii. Next base: position 180,417 of record ML787743.1, on the reverse strand, counting down.
GTAGTTAAGGTATTTTTAAAAAGCATTCCTATGTATTGGATGTCAATTGCTCAAATTCCCAAAGGTATTCTCACCAAAAAGAAAAAAGTGTTTCAACTTCTTATGGATAGGGAAAAGGGACGAGGGAATACCATTGGTCAAATGGACAAGAGTGGCAAAACTGAAAGAAGTAGGAGGATGGGGTTTGAAGAACATTTATGTTTTTAGTACAACCTTAGTTGCAAAAAGTTTACGGAGGTTACTCTTTAATAAAGGGATATGGGATAAAGTGATGAAATTAAAGTATCTAAAAGGAGTTTCTATGGAGTAATGGTTTATAAGAGAAAGAAAAAGTACTCAAGGCTCTTTAATTGTTTGGAAAGCCTTGGTTAGGGCATTCCCATCAATTAATAAATGGTCATCCTAATAAGTAAGGAAGGGAAATCAAGCGAGAATTGGAGAGGATCCTTGGATTAGATGCAAAGAAAATTTTAGATTATTAGAAGACTTAATAACTGTCTTGCATAACATCGAGATTTTTTCATTTAAAGATGTAGCCTACCCTAATGGTAGAAATGTTTGGTCTCGGGGTTGGAAATCAATAGAGTTTATGAATTTGCTGGATGAAAAAACAGAGGAGTGGAAAAATAATAAGAATATGTTAAAATATAGTGCTCTAAAGCTCACAGATAAAGAATATCTAATAAAGTGGTTAAAAAGAAAGGTACGTGGAAATATACAAAAAATATGGGATACTTTGCAAAAATGGAAGAATCTTAGGAAGAAGAAAGAATATGGTGGTGGAAGCAAGTATGGAAACTGGATAGTCCCGTAAAATAAAAAAAATCTTTCTCTAGTTGGCTCCTGCCAATAAACTGTAACATAGGATAATTCTCAAAAGAGAAGTTGGCAATGTCTGCGTAGGTCTATTATGTGTAAAGAAAGAGAGAAAATTGTAGATCATTTGTTTGTCACTTGCTCTTTTTCCAGATCTGTCTAGAATGAATTTCTACCTTTATCACATGGGATGAACAAATGGGATCAAAGGCCTCTAGTTGATTGTTATTATTCTTGGATAATAGACAAATCTGAAAAGGCTTAAAAAAGCTCCATCTTGCTATGTAATATGGGGAATTTGGTTATCAAGGAACAAAATGATTTTTCTAGGTATTCATATGTCTCCAACTCAAGTCGCCCATAAAATTAGGTTCTCAAGGGGAGTTGGAAACCCTCAAAAGAAAATCCAAAGATAATTTCGAAGGAACCAATCATAAACTATGCTAAAGCATGGGGATTATTCGATAAGGCTTGTTAAGGAACCCTCGATATGTGTTGGGTCGAGTCTATTCTTTATCTTGAATCTACACATTACATCTCTTTGAAATATGTTGTTAGACATAGAACAAATAACAAAGTTGCTTTGTGGCCTTTATTAAAAACAACATCAAGCAAAGGATTAAAACATTTGTAGGCATTTGGTGATTCTAAGATGTTAAAGGATTGAGCTAACAATAAATGTAGAATTGAAAACATGTTGCTTAACCCAAACATGAATCAAGTTATGAAGGTAAAGAGTAATTTTGAGATGATATCCTTTGCCCACACATATAGAGAATTCAATTCCAAAGCATATCAATTATCTAAAGAAACATTGTTATGGGAGAAGGGACTGCTATTCAAGTAAGAGTTCCAATGAGGGACCGAAATATGAAACAACAAAAGATCTCTTTACTAATATAGACATTGAAAAGTTTCTATCTCCCGTTTAAAGTTGAAACTTGTGCCTGGTGTTTTTTTGTTAGAGTCCAAGGTTGTAAAGACTGTTATTTTTTTGAGCCTTTACATGTAGTTTGATGTATATCTTGTTTTTAAACTTGAAATATCGAATATAAAGGTTTTTTCCTTGGAAAAAAACCCTCGCCAAGCCCAAAATGGAGACGAGACTTGGAAACTCACCAAAATTCAACAATAACTCATCATATTAAAAAATCATAGAACATAAACTCAAAAAAGAGTTACTTCGCTGAATTGATTAACCATTAATTTTGACGTTGCTTGAGAGTTGGAGAATTTTGACAATTTTCTTTAGGAAAATTTGTCAAATGTGGCGAGTAAGGTCAATTAATTCGAATGTCGAAAAATATGTATTCTTCATATATTAATGGTTTTTGGAATGGAAGCAATTCTATGTTAGCAAAACATGAAATTATCAAATGGATCTCGAAAGGGTGTTTAGGTGTTTACAAAACAATTTTTTCTAAGTTCATTTTTAAAAGTGCCATTGTATCTGCGTTAATTTAGCAAGTGGGCAAGCAAAATCTTGACAATTGTTTTGCAATTCATGTGCATTTATTTATTGGACGTGAAGGAAAATTCATTATTTAACATGGTAGTGGGACAATCTCTAGATTTTCGACTTAATATCATATCATAGTTAAAGACCTCATTGTGAAAACCAGATCGAAATTTTTTTAATTTAAAAAATATTCAACAAATTTGAGTTTTTATTGTCAACATAGCATTTTAAAAATTGTCTCAACAACAAATAATTATTCCAATTATAAAATATACCAAAACAATCTAATCAATTAGTTCAAGATTAATAACAAGAACTACGCAAAGTAGTGGTCCTGGAATCAATCGACAAGTTGAAATATTCCTCAAATCAACCACCAAGGCCTGTGAGCTACAACAAACATAACAAATTGGTCTCTACATAGAAGCAACTTGCCTAACGTGCACTCCCCGTAGTAGCTTCACTAAAAATAATATCAATCTGCGTGATTTGAAATTTTCACACACACACACACACACATATATAACATCTTGATTTCCTCTTCAAACTAGGAGGATCATAATTAACCAACTTTTTCAATTTTTTCGACTCCATCTTTTGTGACAAACGCACTTTAATTAAGAGAATCGACCCGTCTTTTTCCTTAGGAGCATTGACCTTGAGGAAATTCCCTTTATCATGATGGGTGAAAGTTTGAAATTCCTTCTATAAATTTAGTGTCTATTTCAAGTATTCGTTAGAGATTGTAAATATTTTTTGGATTGGTGAAAAGTTATTTGTTTCATTATGTTGAGCATGTTATTATTGGTTTCCGTATTGATATCTATGATTTTGATAATTAGTTAAGGAGATAAATGTATAAACTGAAGATATAGTTTTAAAGACTTTTTTTAATTGAAAAAGGGTTTATCATGACAATTAACCAAATCGTTACCACTATAAGTCTTAGGTTAATACCAATAACTCACAAGCCAACATTAGCACAAAACTTAAGACTTAGTAAGGGTGAAGACCTCTGGAGACACACCCACGGGGTCCCACTCATGGGGGATATACACCCTTCTAGCCTCATCACAATGGGCTAAAGGTCTCGACTGGAATTGAACCTAGGTGGAGAGAGTTTAAAACCTACCTCCCAACCATTCTAACTATTACAAAGACTTGTAACAAAGTGTTGCTTTAACGTGAATTAATACCTTATTTCAATAATCATGGATAACATATGAACAATGAAAGAAATAAGCAAGCCATAACTCCATAAGCATTAGACAAATTATTTCTTTAACACATGTAATTGGTATCAATGTTTATTTCATGTATTACTTAACTATCACATTTCAATAATCAGGGATGGAATAAGGGTCTTTAGATACTTGACCAATTGGACCGTAACCCAATACCTCAAAATGCATAACTCCATAACACTACTTCATTATGATTTTTAGCTCAATGAGAAAGAGCATTAGATAAATACTTTTAAGTCTTCGATTTAACAATAACAAACACATCTTTTTTTACATGTCATAACTTTTAATTATGTCATTGAACATATCTGTGAAAACGACCTTCATAACTCATTGGGTATCAATAATAACTTGATAAATGAATTTAAATTTTTTGAACAAATTTTCTCATATCACAACACCAACACACTTAGATTACAGAAAATCCATTAACATGATTCAACTTGAATCTTGGTGAATGCTATATTAGCTACTCACTTTCATCGACCAGAAAAGTCGCACTTGAATGTCATTGCATTCATATCTCAAGGGAAAATGAAGACAATGCTCTCTTTTACTAAAATTGAATAATAAGAATTAAATAATGTACGGAACCCATACGATGAAAACCCTAAATGGTTCCCTTCAAACGAACCCAAAAGCAAGAGATGTCACCAATACCCACCAACCAATCAATAAAAACAAACTACCAATAGAAAAGCACCTTAGTTTTACGCGATTAACGAGGCAAACACGATCACCGCGACCTTTAGTTTTCCGGTGTGTTTTTTCGACGAAGGCGCCGCTTCTAATTTTTAGTCGCTGTTTTTCTGTATATGACTTAGAATAGCGGCAAAGGTGAACTGGAAGTCGAGTACAAGCAGCGGCGCTACAAAGGCGACTTTACTTTTTGGCTTAATGTACTTGTAACCTTTGGAAACCAAACCAACTAGAGTTCGCAAAAAGTAAAGAATAAGTCCAAATATATAAAAAAGGAGCATGAAGTCTAAGCTTTTCTTCCGCGGGAAGCTTCCTTGTGCACATATCTATGGCCGCCTTCTCCTTTGCGCTGCAATTCACTGCTTACTTTCATGCATAAACCCGTCAATTTGTTCGTCGCTCGACGCCGCACCATGTGAACCTAGCAGCTTCAAGTTTTCGTCGGACTGCGAAGGCTGTTTATTTCTATAGCAGGTCTTCAGGATATATTTCGTAAACAGGTATGGAATCTCTGCCTCTATACGTCAATTGCCGTTTTTTTGGTGCATTTACTGGATGTTTTCTAATGCTGGAATGTACAGAGTTATCTGTTATGCTTGCCGCCTTTTTCTTTTCTTTTCGTTTGTCCATTTATAATTTCCGTTAGGGTTCCGAGGGTTTATTGAAACCCTCGGGGACATGCTCTATAAGAAATTTTCTGCGAGGGCTTGGATAAATTTTATCTGTTTTTTGTTTTTTTTCTGTTCTTTTCGAATGTCTTCGCTCTCATGAGAATTGAATTTGAGAGAATCAAAACCCTCACACTTGCCTTTTGAATACATTAGCGACGAGAACACTGCTTCAAGATTTTTGGTCCTACTAAGCCCTAATAGAAAGGTCTCTGCTCCGAGTGCCCGGCAAGGTTATCGGCTACTGTTGTTACCTTCGTTGGAGAGTAAGGCATGGATGTGAGCTAGAAGGTCAAGAATATAAACTATACTGGAGCTAGAAGGCCAAGAATATAAACTATACCGGAGCTAGAAGGCCAAGAATATAAACTATACCGGAGCTAGAAGGCAAGGTATAACTCTCTCTCGAGCTAGAAGGTAAGTACTGAGCTAAAGTGGAAGAAAAGGAAACGGAAATGTTATCGGTTACTGTTGTTACATTCGTTGCAAGGTAAGGCATAAATGTGAGCTAGAAGGTCAAGAATAAACCATATTGGAGCTAGAAGGTAAGTACCGAGCTTAAAGTGAAAGAAGAGGAACCGGTAGGGGGATTCGGCATAGTGCCTACTGAATCTCTGTAGTAATTAGCAGGTTGAGTCTTATGGTAGTTGTATGAAACACCGGTGCATGGAGAAGGGGCTGGAGGAACTAGTCCATAGCTTATCGTTAGCGTAATGGTACCTCCAGTTCCTAGTATGTTTGATGGAGTAAGATATTCCCCACTGATCAAAATGCATTTATTATCTGCCAAACTGTATGCGAATAGTTACCACGTCTCACATGACTCTCCGGCTCCATTTCTTCCTTTGGCATTTTTTGCTCTGGCCATCGTATGGCCACTGTATGGCAGTGATCGACTACAAATTGACTTACTACTAAATGAAGGGGGTGGGGGTCGGCGTGGGGCATTCATTTTTGACTTGATGTAACCCCCATAGCTGGTGTCTTTGTCACCATGTTAACTGAATTTCAATGATTTTTCTTGAAATTAGGTAAATTTAATAACTAGTTAAAAACTTCAAACAAATTTGAGTCTAATTGTATCAAAATAAATACATTAAATTTGAATTAAAATTAAAATTTGCATAGATACATCTTGTATTTTTGCGTCAAAGTAAAAAAGGAGTCAATGGGGGTTTGGTTGGTTGGTAAAATGGCGTGTTTCTATTCTCCCCACCAAGGTTCAAATCCCTCCATAGACATGTTTGCCCTTTGTGGGTTGACGTGTCCACGTAAGCGGGATGTTTATTTTAGTTGGCCAAGTGTAATTGGATGACTTTGGTAGAACAAATACACCCTAATTATGACTGTTTTGTTGAAGGATAATTGATTAAGGATGTGAGACGTACTTGCTTCATTGTAATAAATCCTTTTCTTGGGGAAAGTGTCGCTTGCTTGTGTTGACCTAATGCATCCATGAATAAACACAAAAACAAAAAGATAATATTATGTTTTTCTTGACTCCCATTACCTTGTGTCTTTTTGAGACGAAGATGCTGTCAACGCCCATGAATGAAACTCCATGGAGTGTTTGTGAAATCCTTTTCTAAAGACATTGGGTGCTTGAACTTGCTGGGAGCAAGCTTGAAGTCAACAAGGAGCCCTCAAAATGTCAACGAAAAGCTTGAACTCAACAAGGAATTGATATTCTACAACAACTTGGTGCCTTAGCTCTTCCAACTGATGTCCCAGACAATGTGGACTATGACGTGACACATGAAAAGCAACTTGAACAGTGTGATGCCTAAGTAGGGATTCTATAATGCGAATGATTAAACGTAACTTGAGAGATTAATTATTTTATTGTCAACAACTTGAATTGAAACAATAAACGTAGGGATTAAGCGCCTCAATAGGAGTTTTTTAATTGAAATCTGGCAAATAAATTTTTATATCAGAATGGATAATTAGGATTAGTGGTGTGTTGTTGTAGATTCGTGGTTTATTTTTTATGACGTGGACATTCAATAACCAAGGAATTGTCTTGTTCCTCGGAGTTTGGGGATTTAGTGTGGGATAGGACCCCGATGGACCATGGAAAGAACCTCATTAAAGACAACATCCCTCCATTTACTCGCCTTGTAGGTGGAAGGATCATATAGGTGACATGCCTTGGATGTTTCACTGTAGCCTGCCATAGTGCAGTGCTGACTTCTAGGTTGTAACTTGTTTCGCATTTCTTTCGGCATATGGGCCCATGTGTGTGATCCAAATATTTTGTAATTTTGAAACTGAAGGTATGTAACCATTCTATTTTTCAAAAGGAGTCATATGACGAACATATCGAGTAGGCATCTGATTAAGGATATGAGCTGCACAAAACATTTCTTCCCTGTAGAATCTAAGCTCCATCTGCTGAGAATGCAAACCACAACGAGCCTTTTCCACAATATCTCTACTTCTCTAATGCACTACTTCAACTTGTTGAGGGACTGGATTTTGCCAAACAATGTCTTGAGATGTGAGAAATGCATAAACTCTAGCCCTGAAATGTTCGTCTCCATGATCAGTCTTGATAGATTTGATCTTGTGATAGCTGTGATTTTCCACTAGGGATTTAAATTGCTTGAATGTCTCAAAGGCTTTACCTTTGGATTGACTAGTGTATATCCAAAGAAAGCGGGTGAAATCATCAATGAAGGGGAGGAGATATTTAGCCGCACCAAGTGAAGGAGTCTCATGGGTCCACAAGTAATCACTATGAACTAGCTTAAGGGGGCGAGAGGCTTGTGCTGCTAAATCCTTATGAGAGTACTCATGATGGTGTTCTCCCAGCATACATCTTTCATAGAGACCACTAGGTGATTCAATTTCTGGAAGGCCATCTGCCATTCTTAGATGGCCATAGTTTGTTGGTGTTGTCGGCACTGGAAAAGTTTGCAGTAAATCCACTTTGTTTTGAATTTGATGAAGATTTCCCCAACGTATACACATGGTTGGATTCATCACAATAGCTGAAAGCGATGATTTTAAAGCCATCATTCATGTCCTTGACAACCCATCTGTTTGGCCAAAACTACACCTTTTTGTTGGTGTGTGGGATATAGTATGTAGAAAGAAGAATTGGTCCCATTCTTGGAACATGAAGAAGTTATCCAAACTTGGTCCTTGCCGTTAAGGACATCGCTATATCCACAAACCAGGAGTGAGTCATTACCAGTAACAACTTCTTTTGATTATATTTCTGTTGATAATTGGAGAGTAGGTGCTGGTGTTTTGTCATATGCCTAGTGTCTCCACAGTCAGCAACCCATTCTTGTGGAGAAGTGGAAGATCAATATGCACTGTGAGGATCCATTAGGCTTTGCTTCCTTTATGGACTGAGATGACAAACCATGATACTGGCGCTGCCCTGAAAAAAGGCATTATGTTTTGGACGAAAAGAGAGAAAAGGGAGTGCATTGCCCTAGAAAAAAGGCACAAATCTGCAAAAAACCATTAAATCCACTGAAAAGACCAAAAACATCCCAAGAAAGGAGGTTGCTGGTGAGAGAAAGTGTAACTATCCTAGAAACCTGCTTGCTGTTTGAAAAATGAATGCTGAAACCCTATTTCAGACCTGAAATTCCATTAAAACTGCACTGGAAGCCCTTTATCAGACCTCAAAAATGTTGGATAGTTTTGAAATCATAAGAAGATAGATCTACGGTGATCTCTTCAAGACCCTAATCCAATAATCAAACCAGTATACTTATGTCAGGCCTCAATATAGATCACAAGAAAGATGTTCACAGACCATATCTTTGTCCAAGAACAATCAACCACACAAATAGAGTGAAATACCGCAAGTAGAGTGAATTGTTTAGAGGTTCCCTTAGGGAAAGAACGATTGAATTCACATGAATAAGATAATACAAATGAGGAGTTTATCTTTGTATTTATGCACATCCTTTAGGGTTAGGGCGCTAGCCCGTAGAGGGTAACTAGGTCAACCTAGTGAAATATATAAAGTACAATATATGGGTTAGTTAGGTACCCATATGCAAGCTCCATAAAGCTATAATCAGTACAATGGATTAACACATGGCTTCAAGTGAAGAGTAACCAGTAACAACTTGATCTCAACAACACCAAGAGAAGTGAGCCTGCACTCTACACCTTCGGTGGGAAAGATACAGCATGTGTTTTAGTATATCTAATTAAATAAAGTGGAAAAGTTGTTGAGGTCTGACATCTAATGTGAAAGAGCAAAAAAAGAGCTGGCCATTTGTTAATTACTATCATGCAAATAAATATAGGTCCATCTTAAACTCAGATCTATTAAGCACTGAGAGGTTTACACTTGTGGTTTTTTAATCCCTCTCGGTGCTTAATAGATCCAGGTTAAGATGGATCTATGCTAATGGTATGTAGAGTCTTGTTCTCCTTGTCCACTTTTAAAAGGTTCCCTGAAGAGTTGCCTAGGGATGCCAGTTGGGAAGGAGTCTGTGACCATGGGGATGTCCTCTGGGGAGGATACCTTGCAATGTTCAGTAATGTTACTTCCAAATTTGTGGGTCTTTACAGATAAAACGTGGTGATGTTCTTCAGGCTTGAAGCGAACCTCGGCTGTGCCAAGTATTGTCAATGCCATGCCCATTATTATTACAACTTGCAATAACAATATTTTCTCTGGTTTTCTTATAATCCCATTGTCTACCATTGCAATAAATCACTTCTAATTTTCCATTTTTTCATTCATCTCAAGTTTCTTAATATGAAGTTGGTTGTGGTCCTCATCAAGGTAGATTTTGAATTATCTCCTCTTCACAATATCTGGCATTGGGCTGCTTTCAGTTAGATGCAATGTAAGCAAGGTTCAGACTTATAAGAGATATTTCTAGTATGGAAAGGGTATGAAAACTCTAGGGAAACTTATGGGAAACATTTGCTAGAAGTTACCTTTTTGGAAAAGTTTCCCATATGTTCCTGGCATATTGAACTTTCAAGCACAGAAATTTAATTTCCGTACTACAATAATAGTTTCTTATTCTTTTTTTTAAGGGGTTGGCTTCAGAACTCATAAACTTGGAAAAATTAATAAGACAACAAAAAAGGTAAAAGTAACACTTAAAAATGAAAATTTGAAAGTTCCTTCCCGTGCATCTATGTGTACACTGTTTGCAAAACCTTTCTTTCCTACCCATGCATCTATATATAAATATGCCATTTCCCCATTTTGTGGAATTTTGAAAGTGCCGTTTTCATAACCTGTACCATTTCTGAAACTTCCAACTGTTTCACTTCTCTAGATGACAGATGGAACGGAAGTTAGTCGAGGGCAGCATGTGAGGTGGTCCAAGCCTTTTATGTGGTAAACTGTCATTGTCTTGTCATATCTTTGACAAATTTGATAGCGCTGCCTCAGAAGCATTTCAGGGCTTTGGGAAGGCCCCTAACTTGAAGGGTTAGATCGGTTTCTATCTTGGAGTATTACCCATTGAAACTGTCTTAGACTGTAATTAAATTCATTAGTGGGTTTTTTTCCTATTGACAAAATGTACCAATAATTTTATCAGGTGATATGCTTCAAAATTTGGCCATGTTTTTCTCCAATCTGCTGATTAATGAATCTTGTTTGTGAATGTTCTCGTCTTGCTTGCTTTTTATATTCATGATTGAGCTTTTTAATATCAGTATTGCTGTATTTTTTTAAGACATTCACTTTTTCTTATTATGTTAAGATTGTGGCTTCTGCAGTTTTTAATGGGCCCCTAACTTGAAGGGTTAGATCATTTAGTCTCTTGGATTTGTTGCCCATTGAAATTGGCTGGCTTAGACTGCAATTAAATCATTGCCGGGTTTTTTTCCTATTGATAAAATGTACCATTAATTTTGTTTTGTGATATGCTTCAAAATTTGGCCATGTTTTTCTACATTCTCCTGATTAATGTATCTTGTTTGTAAATGTTCTCATCTTGATTGCTTGTCACATTCATGAATAAGCTTTTTAATATTAGTATTGCTGTAATTTTTTAAGACATTCACTTTTGCTAATTGTTTTAAGATTGCGGCTTCTGTAGTTTTTAATGCTGAACAGATTTGCTCCCTTTCCCATAACATGTTAGCCAATGCCTTTCAAAGACCAAAACCCATCGGTATTATAACTTATAGCAATTATAATATAAATTATGATATTGTGAGATTGAAAGTTTCCGCATAATCAATGAGTATTTTGTTGGAGAGAGAATCTTGCTTCCAAGGAAAGTGTGCATAGAGGGATGAAAATGATGCATACAGGGATAAAAATGGATGTCTTTTGTGGTTGCCAATTTTTCTTTTAAATATTTTGCTTTAAAACGCAACTATTGAGCATCCAGCATTCTGCAGAAAGTGTTTGAGTCAATTTTTATACTAATGTGATCTGTCTGATGGTTGTGTTTATTTGCAAATCAGGGAAGATGAATGGAGGGTGCATTCAGAGATTGCGGCATTCTTCTCAGGGGGGAGAAAGTTCAGAACAAAACAACAGGTGCATTCAGAGATTGCGGCATTCTTCTCATGGGGGAGAAAGTTCAGAACAAAACAACAGCGGGCTTGATAGAAAAGAACAACAAGGAGAGAGACAGAGTATGGCCGAACGACGTATGCTGAGATCTCATTACCGTACCCTCAAGAGCTCAATTGCTGGTAAAGCTACAGGAAATTCTCTATTCTTTCTGTCAGTGTTAAATTATGGTAAAGCCATGTAAATGCTTGTGAGGAAGTCACTACTATGTTTTCATGTAATGCAGAGGAAAGGGAAGAAATATTAAAGGCAGACTCAGACAAATTTGAGTCTCTTATCCACGAGGTTCAAAACTTACATAATTTTGGTAAATTGTCAGTTCCTTTTGCCAATTATTTTGTTCACCCTTCTGTTCCCTTTGCCGATTATTTTGTTCTCAGATTTTAGTTTCATTTCCACCTTTTTGGTAATCTGTTAAAGCCAGAGCCATGTTTTTGGCTTCTTTTCTTTCTGTTTTTGCATTTTATTGGAAGTATAAAATAAAGCTTTTCATTTTCAGTGCAGAAACCTCGTGAGCAAGTAGCAGATGCTGAGGCTCTTTTTGACATCACAAGTGCATTTCTTGCATCTCTTAAGAGCACCCAGAGCAGTAATGGTGTATCTCCATTAGATTTTGTTAATGCTCTTCTCAGAAAATACAGTGATGAGTCACATGGAAATATATCTTTAGGGAGAGATGATAATCAGACCCAGATCTCTTGGGGAACTTTGGGACTCGAAGCATCCACTATTTTTCGTGATGTTGCAGGCATGTCCACGATGTAAGTTTTGATGAGTTAGTCTTTTGTAAAGCTTCCTGCATATCTTCTTAATGTGTCTTAAAGTAACTTTGTATCTTTGCAGGCTTGGAGGAACAGATAGTGAAATAAAGCAGAGAAAGGTTTCCATTTCAAGAAAACGAGTGAAGCCTACAGAGAGTACTCGCCCTGCAATGGTAAGCTATTCCACATCTTCTGTGATGAAGATGCTTTATTCACCATCTACAAGGTCATAAATGACTTATTATCTATAATGTGGAATTGAAACAGATTTTTCATAATGTTGCAGTACCTATTCAAAGTAAATGCATCCTCCTTCTCGCTATTATTTTTCCTATACAAAACTGAAACTAACCATGAACACAACTATATAGTCAGTAAGATAGTTGCCAAATTGCTTGGGATAAAAGAAGAAATGTACAATGACTTGATCATGTCTAATGAATTATTGGTAATTAGGACTTGATTGCTGCTAAAATCAATAATAGTAAATAATATTTTAAGGTTCTAGAATGTGTTGCAAAACTCAGAATTGGCCAAAAATCAACGGGGGACATCAATTTGGGAAACTGTAAAATAGTGAAAAAAATTGAGAAAATATCGACAAAACTTGGCGGTATAAACTTGGACTTGAAAAACACGAAAAAACTCGGAAAACTTGACAACCTACAAAAACGGAAAAAATCAGAAAAATCAGAAAAATCAGAAAAATCAAAGATTTTTGCTACACTGGTAGGGACAACTAGTATATTGATTCTTGAATCTTGATTATTAACCTATAATGTTTAGAGATAGAGAAAAAATTAATATAATGTAATCAGATTTTTTTTGTCTATAGAGTCTCAAGTTTACGTTTCTTGCACCTGGTGGATAATGGGAGGCCTATCCTGTTCCTGGGTGTGGGACGATATACTCTAGGCAGCACAAGGATGCACCTTGCTTTCTAGGGTCAAAGCGCCCCCCTCCATCCAAAAAGAAAAAACAAAAGTCCAAAAAGTTACAAAAACTCTAATAATAAATTGTTGAAGATTATCAAATGCTCTAGATTCAATATTGTATTAAGTTGAAGAAGAACAGTCCCGCGACCATTCAAATGCTGGTTTCAAAGTACCCTTGTAGCTTGCTTGATGAGACCAAGGCAATGATGGAGATCGGATAAGACGTGAACTAAGTCACCTGGTCTATGTTTGTGTTTGAATTTGGTGACAACGAAATTCAAATAACAATCCCCGTTACAAAAGATGTGATAAAATTTGCCATTATGTTCGAGACATTTCTAGACATATATCCTACATATAATGATCGAACATATACAATTATAAATTAAAAACCTATTATTACATTATCTAAATTACTTTTAACTAATAAATGAATTTAAATGAAATATATTCTTTTTATAAACAATACATTTTTTTTGGTAAGCTATCGGATCTATATTAAAATAAGGAGGCAAAATAATTACAGTTGTTCTGCTGCTGGGTTGCCGCTTGGGAAACCAGCCCAGCAGCAGAACATTTGCTTCATCAGGCTTGTGGCCTGGTATATATATAAAAAAAAACACTGTAATACTTTAAAGTTTATACACTGTCTATCCCTCAACTGATTAGGAGTCTGAGGCCTTATGTCTTTTATGCTATAGCTATACATACTAAAAAAGAAGAGAAATCTTACCATGATAATTTAAACAGAAGAGGGGGGATTGTCTTGAGGAACTTGGGGTTTTCCTCGTCGATGGTGCTGAAGTTGATTCCATCCTTAGCTGTGATGATGTTGAGCTTCTTGTCCAACAATTGATTCTGCAACTGAATGAATTCAATCTGCCTGGATAGATCATTGTGGGCTGCATCCCTTGCAGTTATGGCTTTGCAAAGGATTGTTTTCATTTGCCAATATAAGTCAATGGTACGAAAATATTTTGCTTCTCTGGCTCGGGTTGAACCAGTGTCGGGGATCCAACGCATAAGCTCTGTGTTGACTTTTGCATCTGGGTTGTTCCTTCGATTCTATTGAGCTTCATTCTCAATTCTATCCATCTCTTTTTGCTCATCTGGAATGGTGTTGGCATAATAATTCTCGACATTAGTGATTGCCTCCTAGTGCGCTCTGGGAAGAGGGAGAGTTCGACGAGCGCTGCCTCGTCCCCAAGGTCTGGATCTTTCCATCCGGCTCAACCTGAGACTGAACACAACTTTGAGACGTAGACAAGGATGAAGACATGAGTCGGTGGAGCGCCAATGAGAAATTCCAACTCTGTGAGTGCTTATTGTTAAATTTGGCAGCATCGACAGTCATTCTCCAATGAGATGCCATATGGGCCACCCTGAGGCTAGCCAGGGAGATTTGGAGAATCAACCAGTCTTGTGAGGTATTGACAAAAGCTAGGGGGAACGTACAACCTCTGTGAGTTAAACCAAAAGTCAAGATGAATGAATGCTATGTAAGTCTAATGCAAAAGTCAGGGGGAACGTACAACCTCTGTGAGCATAGACAGTCTAGTGCAAAAGTCAGGGGGAACGTACAACCTGTGTGAGCATAGACAGACTAGTGCAAAAGTCAGGGGGGACGTACACAACCTTTATGAGTCTAGTCAAGCCTTGTGAGCCATGAGCAAAAGTCAAGGCATCTAGCAAAAGTTAGGTTGAATATAAAATTCCTATGAGCTAGAAACAAACGATATCCCTAATATTGCAAATGATATAAATGTATTGATCTAGTGCATTGGCATGTGTAACATTATCCACCATGAAGAGAAATTCGAATTGCCTTGAAAAAATTCAAGTTGTAACTGAAGTCTCAAGTCTAGTTCTATTTTTGAACTAAAGTGTAATGTTGAGTTGTAACTGAAGTCTCAAGTTTAGTTCTATTTTCGAACTAAAGTGTAATGCCGAGTTAAGTCAAGCATGCTTTCACACCTTTATTTCGAGCCCTCTCCACTTCTCCTCCATTCTTTCATAAGCAGAGGTCGACCCCTCTCTTCAACACAATTCGTATGCAGGTTTAAGGGTGAAGCTAGAAGCGCATATCGGTGAGATAGAGGCAACATATAGAGGCAACAAACAGTGCTGTAAAGGCAGCATACAGAGGCAACAAACAGTGTTGTAGATCAGTTGAACAGAGGCACATATCAGTCCTCTAGTGATAGCAATACAAGCGTTGAATAGAGGCGTATATCAATCCACTAGTGACAGCAATACAAGCACTGAACATAGCCGTATATCAGTCCACTAGTGACAACAATACAAGCGCTAAACAGAGGCGCATATCAGTCCACTAGTGGCAGCAATTCAAGCGCTATACAAAGGCACATATCAACACCATAAAGGCAACTGTACCAGTGCTAAATAGAGGCACGTATCAGTCAATCAGAGGCAACAACAACAACCCATATCAGAGCTGATATATCAGTTCATAAGAGGCAGTGTATCTTAGTCTTTGAAGGCAATTTAGATACATCTATAACAACAAGGTCTCTTAGGTCTCTGTCAAGTTAGAGTCAACTTGGCAAGCTCTTTAAGAGTAGAGTTTTCATGGAGGATGTTTGTAAGTGATCTTACATTATTAATGCAACAAAGGAATATCGTTTGCTGGGGTTTTTCTCCCTGTACAGGGTTTCCCCAGGGTATATGTGTTGTTGATGTGCATGCTTATGTATCTACATGATTATTGCTATTCAATTATGATTCTATATCGTTGAAATGTATTAAGATGGAATCAAAGTGTTGAAGATTTTAAAGAAATATTCCACATAAGAAAATCAAGCTCAAAATTTAACACTTATGAGACCAGAGGCAATGGTCAAGCCAACATTCCTCTTTTTATTAACTAAACCTACCATTATCTTTTGGCCAGGCAGGGTCGTACTCCTTTCAGAATGGCGCTTTGAATGCCAATCTAGGACGTAAGTAGGCAGGATTCAATTATTGAAGCTAATTGTTGTCAAATGCATCATTGCAAAAGTGCAAACCAAAGGGGTGACACTGTTATGGGGCTGGTTCTTCATGCTTGAAGCTGTGTGGGAGTGGCTGCAATCAATGCTGGGAGGGGCCTTCATGGTGGCCAGCTCAAGCGGGCCTTCATGGTGGCCAACTCAAGCCTAGTTAAGGGCTTTAATTGCCCATTAATGCAGAGCATGAAGAGGAGATCCGGTGGTCCCTTGTGGCGCCTGGAAACCCACGATGAACTTGTCCACATGGCTCGTGGTTTTGATGGTATGAAATTGGCTACCAGATGCCACCTGAATCGGGGTAAATTATAAACAATATTTAATAAAGTTCAAAAATAAAATAAAACAAAGAAAGTGTATTATAAAATTAAAACTTAACCTATGCTCATAAAATACTACCTTATTCAACTCAGTTTTCAACCCTCGATGAGACTTTTGTGACTTGAGCTCTGTCGTCAAGAGCAACAATGAGAAAACTCTAGTCTCCATCGTTGTAGGCTAGATGGATTGGTCATTGTGGGATGACTTTAGTTTTTTTATTGTGGAGCTAAATTGTGATGGAATTTCATTGCCATCGGTAAACAAATTATAGTCTCCACCGCTGTACTATGTACATTGTGCATGTAGCAAGACTTGCAGAATGAACTTGCTAAGGATGGTTGTGGTTGTTGAAGAAAGAAATTGTTGTTGCAAAACCCAACCAAAATTTATGTGGATTTGAACAAAATCGTCTAACTAAAATGAATTTAATTGTCCTCATAAAATTTGGTGAATATTGAATCGTATCCATTAAATTTGTTTAATGTGATGACTTGGGTTGTGAATGGAAACTAGAGAACACACACCCATGAATGTGATAAACTATAGCCAACAACAACAATATGATGAAAAATGCTCCATAGTCAAATCTAATGTATTCACACCAATGTTACATATTTATAGTACAATGTGTGATGCCACCTCATAGAGAGATTTGCTCTATATCCTAAAATCATGCATGATGACTAGGCTAGGTAATCTTAACTAACTCATTTGTCATCACTTGAGGATATATTACTAATATCCTAAATAAATAATACAAATATAGGTGACAATTAGACTTAGTGATTGGTAAGGTAAGCCATAGGATAACATTCCCCCCGCTCAATCACAAGTTCGATCAATAATACCAACAATGAAGCATAAATTGGTATCATTTCAAAGTCTTCATATTGAAACTCCTGAGCTGAGCCTCAATGAAGCACTGCTTGAAAAACTGCCATTCTGGATGTTGAATGGTTCATTTGAAATGAATTGGAAGAGAGCTGAGATATGGAAGTGAACAACTGTAATATCTGAACATTCCCTGATTGCTTGACAATTCGATCATTTTGCTAAGTATTTGAGCTAGAAGAATCTGATGTCTTCTGCTAATTGGTGAACATGTAGTATCACCACTCTATTATCACTGTATCACTGAAGTGCTCTCTGAATATGTGGTTTGGGATGACCACTAACCAATTGATACCATGTATCTAGTGGTTTTGGATGACCATTAACCAATTGACACTTTTAGCTGTCCAACAACATCCCAATGTATCATGTGTATGATTCAATTGCAAGTTATTGAACCATAATTCTGCCAAAGTCTGCCATCTACAGACTGCAGTTGCCCATTTGACAAATTTGATGTCCATCTGGCATATTTGATGTTTGTTGTTGTTGAAACTTTCGTTCTGACAACCATCTTTAATTCCATCATCAACTCCCCTCTTTGTCACCTGAAAGGAGAGACTGCAAGTGGTTTCTCGAACCATGTTCACTTGATTTTTGAACTCCTCCCCTTAAGGTACAAAAGAGTTACATCATTGTACTCCCCCCTTTGGGCTCAAGAGAGTACCATACTTACTCCATTCGTGTACAACCCAAAGTGGGCATGTGGAAACAACCACATGTTATCGCATCTCGTGAGGGCCATGCTTAAAATCTACGCTACTCCATAAGGGGACCAATTTGGACTTATATACTCTTATGTTAGGTACAAAAAAGGGTTATGTGCTACAAGATTAGTCTTTACTTGAGATTGAATTCTATGGTAAGACTTATATAATTTCTTGACTATTGATGACCATTGCCAAGGATCAATCCACTCATAGTGAATCTTCAATCTTGCCGGTTTCTTCAGTGTTGAATATCTGTCTGAAGAATGGTTATGCTTGCCACAATGCTGGCAAGGATGGAGATCAAAACACTGATTCTCCATGTGACCAACTCGATTGCAATGTTGGCACTTATCATTCTGATATTGAACAGAAACAGGTGAAGTTGAAACTTCTTGAAGAAATCCAACACTTTGGAACTTGATTGGTTTGGAATAATCAAGAATATGAAAGGTAACTTTCTTGTCATATCCAAGTCCTGTTCTATTCTTGTTGTTCCTGATTTTTTCCCAAGGTCTGATGATGGGCTTGGAAAGAGTATTCTGAACCTGTTGCTTTGATATACATGGAAGTTGATTTACTGCATGTTGCTGCATCATTGAAAGGTTCTCTTCATTGAATTCAAGCGAAAACTCTTGAAATATAGGTTCAAGAATAGTTTCATCTTCATCTACATTTGGAGTTGTCTTGTCGAGGTGCTCCTTCATTGACTGTTGATCAAAATTATAATCATCATCATCATCATAGAGAAGGTTGTTTTGAACAAAAACTAGTCCAAAACACTTCATTGGTTGTTTATTTTTGAGATCCTTGATTTCATCATTCAATAGCTGGGATTGATCTTGAAGAAGTCTAACTTTAGCTTGCATTACTTGCAAACAAGTTAGCACTGATTGAAGAGTTGCTTTGTTCAGTATCACTATGTTGTCTTCAACAGTGTTGAGTGTTTAAAAACCCTAATAATTTGAGACTTCAAACTATTTCAAAACACTAAATGAGGTCTCCTTGTGCAGGTAGATCCTGATTACAATTTGACTCGACAAAATAAGGCTTACTTGCAACTAGCTCACTTGAATCGCTCGCTTGAATTTCATGCTCGCTTGAATTTGTTTCTAGGAAGTCGCTTGTATTCTTTAATTCGCTTACTCGCACTCGCTTACAACAAGGTTTGGGTGTCAGATACTACCGAAAATGCACCCAAACTCGTGAATATTACATTTATTTGAGTTTCAACTACTCAACTCTATCAATTTTGATTCAAGAAAACAGACATGCAATAACTCAATCTTGGGTGTCGGGTTCAACCGAGAATTCACCCAAAAATTACAATATAATTCAAGTTGATTTTATTTGACACTTACAAAAAAACTATTGTAAGTTATAGTGGAGCTTGATTGCTCACAAAAAATACTATTTGCAAGTGTACAATGAATGTCAATTTCAAAGTTGAGTTGATCTTCAAATTTGATGATGCTTTGAGATCTTGGTTATGAGCTTGATGTGTCCAGTGTTGATGAAATTGTCAATTTGGTATCTTCATTGCTTCTTGATTACTTGTGCTTCATTGTGCTTGAATTTCATTAATTGTGCACACTTGCATCGTATTATGTGTGTTGCGGTAAATGATGGATTACAATTGTGTTTATGTCAAAACTAGACAATAAACATCATAAACATCAAAGACAATAGCCACCATAAAATATTCACCGTCACACACAACACAATGTGTACATAAGATCCCCTTATTCAATTTCGGGTGGATCTAGGACACAGAAAAAATTGATTTTATTAAGGGATATCCTTCTTGTGATTACAAAAGTGTACCCAAATACAATTACAAGTATGCAACATACTTTCTCCTTCATCTTCATGGTCACTCTTCTTGTTTTCAAGATTACAAATGAATCATTTTAATGAAACTTGTCAAAATTTGACAATTTCTTTTCTACAATATTACCCCTTCGAAATAAAATAAAAAATTTCAAATACTTTACTTTACCAAACAATAGTTTTTTCTATAAAAGTAAAGTAAATCACTAATATGGCAAATTCAAATTCTAAAAAGTAACTGCTTGTTACCTTTTTTTACTCCCATTTTGTGATAATATCATAAAGTAATGGTTTTTATACTAACATAAAAAATACTCCACGTTAAAGCTTGAAACCATATACTTTGTGTTAAATGGCAAAGTATGTTTTAAATTTGATGCATAAAACAATTTATATGCATTCCAGAGGGCACATAATGCAAGGGATTCCGTTGAATGAGGCACGAGGTGAAGCATTCCGTTGAGAATATATACCGCAACGATGGATGAAATATGCCAACAAAAAATTAAGTGTTGTCACCGTATTAACCTTTTCACTGGAAAAGGCACATGCGATAGTAATGAGATATAAATTCCCGAAGAAAATCGTTAAGCAGGCATTTGAGGAGATTTAAAAGCTATTTTGAGCATATTGTTGAGGAATCCGTGGAGCAAATTGTGTTCTGGACTGAAAATGGCTGAACAATTTGTTGTGGATGTGTTCTGCACTAAAATCGAAGCTTCTTTCTTCACATCACACACTAGCTAGGCTGCAACTCCAGTCCATAGCATGATCAACCATTTAGAATTCTTTTGCACAGGTTCAATCGTATGATGTATCTCCTGCCTGATTGATGAAGCCCTCTATTGCTTGACTCTTGAACATATCCATGGACATAAGATAGATAACGTTGTAATAAGAAATTCGTAGCACCGTCCTCTAGTAGATTTCACATTCTTTGTGACGACTGCCCCTCCAATAATTTGTGATTCTACTCATCAAAATAGTTGCCCAAAAAAAAGACGTTTGCAAGAAGAGATTATAATAGCAACAACTTTTAAAAATTGCAGTCCGTTTGACAAAACAACATATTTCAATGGATGGATATCAAAAGGAAATCACACAGATTTGCTCCTCCTTTGAACATCAACAAAAGTCTCTCGCAGAACTTTTGATGGCGGGCACTCCCTCTATCACATGGCATTTTTAATTAATTAATTGTTGTTCATAGGACAGCTCTATGAATTTCATAATTGAATGGGCATCATTTCGGCCTTTCAAACAAAGCAGCCTTCTCCAGATCCGATGATCCAATCAATCGGCATGAGTCAATTCTTATAAGGCATGCAAGCAAGTAGAACCAATATTGGCATCTGAAATTGTTGAGAGATCGACTTCACTGATGGTTTTGAAATCACTAAGCAATTGCTGGTTGGACGATTGTTGAAATTGTTGAATGCTTGATGAAGGAATGCTAGAGGGTGTGATGATATTTGGGTTGTTGTTGCTTAAAGAGTGGAAAATTGAACAATCAACATATCTACAACAGATTTACACAACTAAATCTGGATCTACAATAGAAATAAAACACAATTCTTGTGATACTTCTTGGCTGTACTTGATTCACGCTTGCACATTTTTCTACTGAAGGAGCTGCCAATAGAATGTATAGATTGGAGCACAATGAATGTAGGCGACACTGATATTCTCCATGCTTTTATGATCCCATTGCTTGACTTCTGCTTCTAATTGTAGTTGGGCACAAATTCTGTTTTCTTGCATGCATGCAATTTGATTTATCTCCTAGGGCAATGGCAATGGCTATCTGCTGCATGAGTATTTCTCCTGTTGTACACACTTATTATGTTCAGCGGCACCAGTGAGAGATGAACAACGAGTCAATAAGATGGTCGAGTGCCAGGAAATGATCCAACACACATTCTCTTTATTTCCATTGTGCATCCCAAGGATTATAGATCTGCAATTTTCTTTGGTGTAGGAATCTAGGTTTCATTTTCTTCATGCTCATCAGAGCACCATCATCTCAACTCGTTTCCCATGGAGACATCAGGTCCTTAAGACCATAAGAGCTCTGATACAAATGATGAACTATAGCCAACAACAACAACATGATGAAAAATGCTCCATAGCCAAATCTAATGTATTCACACCAATGTTACATATTTATAGTACAATGTGTGATGCCATCTCATAGAGAGATTTGCTCTTGATCCTAAAATCATGCATGATGACTAGGCTAGGCAATCTTAACTAACTCATTAGTCATCACTTGAGGATATATTACTAATATCCTAAATGAATAATACAAATATAGGTGACAATTAGACTTAGTGATTGGCAAGGGAAGCCATAGGCTAACA
>ML787743.1:139670-153692 GCA_009831015.1 Picea engelmannii | reverse complement strand
GAGATGATACAAATGAGAGCTTCTGTATTTATACACTACTCTAGTTTGACTAGGTTGGCCTTAAGCGTAAACCTAGTATACAATAAATGAAATATGATGTGGCCTTAGCCATAATTACAAGTACATGATTATAAATATGAATGGGTCATGGCCACATGTACAAATTACACATGTAATTCTAACACCGCCCTTGAGTTGAAGAACTGGCCACAAAGAGAAGTTATTACAATACAAGATTGGAGAATTTACTTCTCCCCCCTAATGTTGTCGAGAGGGCCAACTCACCCCCCTTGAACTCCATATGACTCCTTCATTACACCATCAAGATTGTCATTGATCGACATTGAGCTCTAGAGAGATTTAGGTGGGAGATGCTTCATTTCTGTGGGGACATTAGATATTGAGTATTGGCATGGCATATGGTGGAGAAGATTCCCGTCGATAGTTTTCAAATGGGCCAACAAGAAACTCAACTACATTAGATTCATCTTGAAAACAATCAGTAATCAGAGCAAGAAGGGCCTAAGGTGGAGGAGATTCTTCCTGATAACATGTGGATGGACTAGCAAGAAACTCTGCTGGGTTAACGAGAGTGGAGATAGCCCACTTAGGTATAGGCCTTGACCTATCTGAAGGAATAGTAACTGGTGTAGGTGAATCATGCAAGGTGTCACCATCATCACTGAGTAATGGAGTTAAACTGTTAGGAGCATTTTCATCATAAGAATTGGATGAGCCACTAACAAGAGCATTGTCATTTGCAACGTGGGGACTAGAGGAGCCATTGATAGGGAGATTGTCATTTGCAACACGAGGATTGGATGAGCCACTGACAAGAGCATCGTGAAAGAGCGGAGATACATCTGCAATAGGAAGATTGGACTACTTATCAATAGGGTCCACATCAACAATATGAGTCTGCACAGATATTGTAGGAGTACTTGAGAGAGCACTTGTAGAAGTAGAGAGAGGACCACCATGAAACTGTGAAGGACAAGTATCCATTAAAAATGACAAGAATCATCTAGAAGAGGCTTTGCATGGTGATGAGAAGAACCATGATCCATTGAAGCATGTTGAATCCATTTGAAGAATCTTCTGAAAGAAGTAATGGGAGAGATTCCAAAAGATCGTGAGTAGGAACCTCACAAAAACCTCTCTATATTCAACATCTCTGTGAGTTGTGGGATCATAACCCCGAAATGTTTTAGTGCAACAAACAAGAGTGTAGCAAGCATATGGAGATGTTGATGTGTTTCACCTTTCATTAGGAGTCCAAAAGTAGGTGCCATATCATTTCTCGTAAGAAGTCATACCTATGACAACACAAGTAGGTGTTCTATTCATGATATGCCTTGTGTAAACATTCTCCTCTCTAGAATGAAAGCTTCATTTTCTTGGAGTGAAGCATGTAGTGAGCCATCTCCATGATAACCCTATTCTTTCGTTCTGCTACTCCATTTTGCTATGAAGTGTAAGGAACAATTCTGTGCAAAGAGATGCCATGAGATATGAAAAATGATTGGAAAACATTTCTATTATGTTCACCTCCGCAATCAGTCTCGAGACACTTGATCTTCATGTTGCTTCGATTTTCCACAAGAGAGTATACCTGTTAACCCCCAGAATGCTTGTGCAACTGGAGGGTTAAGATCTAGCGAGATTCCATCAGGTTGGTTCCATTACATGAGCATCTAGATATCCAGAGTGGTCAGAGTCTATTTCAGAGTCAGCTTCACCAGGTTCCAGGAAATTGTGTTTTTTAGCAGTTTGCTTTTTTTTTTTCAGTAGCTAGATATCCAGGGCCTGCATGTTAGTGATTTTCCCATATTATTGGTTCTTGCAAGTGCACGATGTTGATTAGTCTTTTTCTAGCGACATGCAAGTAGTTTTATGACACTTTCTATTTTTAGGAGTGTACTTTTCAAGGTTTGCATGTTGTTTCTGAGCACATATTTGGATTCATTGTAAAAAAACGAGTCCAATGAGACTACTTTTTCCCGCATGCGAGATGATGAGACTTTCCTGCTTTTTTGTTTTTTTTCAGAAGTAGATTGATGTTACTATCATATTGATCAATCTTTCTTGCTTTTTTCATTTTGTATTTTTGGAGGAAGACTTCATTTTGGGCATGTCTATAATTAGCAGTGTTTATATATGGTAGGTATAGGTTGAGTGTCATGGTTCCAAGCTTGCAGTGGTGTGGGGTTCAAGGTTCCGGTGGGTGCGGAGTGATGAGTCAAGAGCAGTGTTAAGTAGGTGGATGGTCTTCTAGAGTGACATGTGGCAGTTTGTTGGAAGGCTTGACTTTATCTTTTAGCATGAGAATAAAAGCTAAATCCACAAAAGTTGAAAGCATTAAATTAGAATGCTTTTGCCAACTTTGTTTGGATGAAAAGCAAGCTAATCCTATCTACTCTCCAATAGGTTGAACTCTTTTAGTGGTTGGTTGATGCTTTATTTTAAACATGGAAAATATCCTTGAAAGTTGCCAGCGAATTAGGGGATAAGACAACAGGGATGGCAAGGGAGAAGTCGACCTTCCTAGCTGGCTGCTGGAATTTTCTGTTTTTAGCAGTCATTAAAACAACAGAGAAAAAGCCTGCTAAAACAACAGCAAATTGAGTTGTCAACCATGCAGAGGATGACGGGATTTTGCATGTTTTTCTTGCTGTCATCCACTAGCAGTAAGGGCTAATTGATTCCCTTAGAGATGGCTTCCATATATGCAGAGTGTTGGTATATTCAGGGATACTGAGGAGGGGGGGGCGTGAATCGGTATAAACAATTTATCACTTATAATTGCATTCAAGCTATGTTGCACTGGCTTTGGGGATGGGGGGACGAGTTTTCGGAACGGCTAGAGCGCACCCCCAAATTTTCCAGGGGACGGAAACAATATATATATATATATAATAATAATAATATTAAAAAAATAAATTTATTTAAAATTCACCATATTCATATGCCATAAACATGAATGAAAAATATTAAATATAAAACATTGAAATAATTTAATGAACATTTAACTAGTAGATATTGTCTAATCATCATTGTCATTTGTCCATTGTCAGGACTCAAAACTAAACATACATTGCCTAATCATCATTGTCATTTGTCCATTGTCAGGACTCAAAACTAAACATACATTGCCTAATCATCATTGTCATTTGTCCATTGTCAAGACTCAAAACTAAACATACATTGTCTAATCATCATTGTCATTTGTCCATTGTCAGGACTCAAAACTAAACATACATTGTCTAATGATCATTGTCATTTCCGAAACTTGTTTCTACAGTTAAACTTRAAGTCTTATTACATAGTCTAAAGTTTAATTTTAAAATTTAAATTCACAAAAGTAAAAGTAGTACTAATTAGATTCTAAAGTTGCGAGCTTCATAAGCTTGAGCAATTTCAGCTTTTTGTTTATGTGAACAAATGCATGACTTAATGGCAGACTGAGAGTCACCCAATAGATGATGATATGCTCTTTGGCAACTTCCTCTAAAACGGTGGCCACTAACTTTGCGCATCCATTGTTTGGAACGATTTGGTCCATTCTCAAGTAGTGTCATGAACTTCAACAAGGGATTTTCATTTTGTGCAGCTTGGCCTTGAACATTTTGTCCACCAGCTTGGCCTTGAACATTTTGACCATTCATGGTAAATGACGAATGTTCAAACTCAAAGAAATGTAATTTTAAAGTTTTAAAATTTGCACAGATGTTACAAGGCCCTGCAAAGCAAAACAATGATAACTTCAAAATTCAAATTTCAGAATAACAAAAAATTTACAAGGTACAAACTTAAACATTCTAGACATCAATCATGATTCATTTCAAAACTTAAATAACATAATGCCATAATCAAATAAAATTTATTATTTAAACTTAAGACAATCACATAAATTATAAATTAAAATTATATTGGTATGAATCTAATATCTTAGATCTATAATAGTAAGGGGTTAAGAAAATGAGATTCAAGAGTCAAGAAGAGACTAAAGTTGATTAATAATTTAGGAGATTATATATCCAAAGTTAGGAAAAACATGGATGATAGTCCAAAACTGCAAAATGCCAAAATAGTACATAGTGGTGGGTGCCAAATGGCTAAATGCCTTAAAATAACAAAAAAGGGAGTCCATGACTCAATGCCAATACTAGCATGAAGGCATAAGCTACTCATAAATTTAGATCTTCTTTATTAAGACTATGCAAAAATGCATGAGCCTCACTTCCTTCTCTCCCATCATCATCAATGCCCTGCAATTGCAACTCAATGTCATCTAATGGTACAGTTACCGATCCTGCATGGAGAGATGCACCATCCACCTCATCATCGATCTGGGAAGCATCCTCAGGATCTACATCCCATCGTGCTGTTGGTCCCTCTAAATACTCTGGTGTTTTCCTTGTAAGAAGGCGAAGACTGCTATGCACATAAACTAGTTTTTCTGCTCTCTTAGAGGTAAGCCTATTCCTCTTAATAGAGTGGATAAAACTATATGTGGACTAGTTCCTTTCTGCAGTTGAGGAACTAGCAACCTGAGATAATAAACACATAGCCAAAGTGCGAATTTCTGGAGCTTTGTCCCCATACATCCTCCACGATCCACTGGGACTTCTTTGTGCCATACCTAACAAATCTGCCTTTGCAGCGATAGAGAAAATGTTGTCATTGAACAATGCAAAGTCAAGAGAGTGTTCACGTATTATGGTTGCTTGCTCATGTCTGAACATCTTTTGTATGGCCTCAATAAACCCCTGTTTCACCTCAAGATCATCTATTGGTGCAACCCTGCCTTCCCTCTCCACATACCACTTTGGATTAAGTGCATAAGGGGCCATATGAAGAGGTGTGTTGAACTTGTTCCATCTCTTTTCTATCAACTTTTGAATTTCATTAAAGAACTCCAAAGTGAGGTCCCTTTGACGCATGATGGACTTGATCTTTCCGATCATGCTATCAATTGACTCGTATATTTCCCCAAGGTTAGGGGAATCTGAATCTGCATACCTGATTAGCTCCACTATTGGAGAGGTGAAAGAGACGATGTATTTCACATCAATCCACCAATCATCATTCAACAACATCTGTCTTACTTTCTTTCCTTGATATGTTTTTGATTCCCCCCGTGTAGACTACCCAGAACTAATAACAGTGGCTTTTAAGGCCTGTTGCACCTCTAGCATACGGTCAAAAATAATGGCATACCTCATATCTGCTGGTTTCAAGAATTGTTTTTTTGCATAAATCCTGTAAATAGCTAGAGAGACATGGTGGTTGCAAATGAACATTTGTGCCTCTCTTGCATCCAAAATAACGCGGGTGATCCAATAAATTTTTCCGATGTCTTTGAGTGCATTATTCAAAGCATGCACACAACAAGGAGTCCAAAATATATGCTTATACCTGCTTTGAATCATTAACCCTGCAGACCTACAAACTGGTGCAATCTCTGTGATAACCTGAGCAACATTTGTAGGACCAATCTCTTCGATTGTATCCTTCAATATCTCAAAATGAAAAGCTGCATCCTTCATCTTTCCAGAACAATCAATTGCCCTCAAGAAATAGGGCCCTTTTGGAGAGGTGATGATGATGTTCAACAAAGGCCTTTGTTGAATATTTGTCCAACCATCCATGACAATTGAACACCCATAAACAACCCATGATTTTCCAAGGCCTTCCATCAACCCTTGCATCTTTGAGACCCCTCTATCTAACAAGGTTGTCCTCATTTTATTGTAACCAGTGGGTTGAAATGATGTACCAACGGCAAGTACTTTCCTTATCATCTCTTTGTAGAGAGGAGAACGAGTGGCATTGAATGATATTCCATTAGCAAATAAAAATTCAGCCACTGCATCATCTGCTTGTTCCTTGCGTTGTGTATTGAACATCTCTATGACAACAACTTTCCTACTTGAAACAATGTTACTAGAACCCCCTATTGAATCAACTTGATCATGGTCATTAGTTGGTTCATGAAAGAACTCCATTGAGCCATGAACTCTCGATTTTTTAAAAATGGAAGAGTTGTCTTCCTCTGCCTCTACAATAATAGTACCACCTGTTGCAGCCATGTGAAGTTTAGTCATTTCAATTCTTTTTTCCAATGGGCAGGTGCATATTTTTGCTCCATCACCCGGAATAGCCAATAAATGATGATAAAGTCTAGTGTAGCTACCCTTAAATACATGATTGCAAAGGTTGCATAACCATTGCTCTGAACCACCACTGTATTTCCTCTTCTTTTGGGTGACCTTCTTGACAAATTGCAGCAAGGGTTTCTTAAAATTTATGGCATTGGAAATTAAATTTTCACTTGACTCAGGAATTGTATTTGGAGGTCCTCTCATTTCAAATTGAGGAGATTGAGAAGAGCTGTCCATCTGAAATATTTTGCATATTTCAACCAATTACAAAATGACAAATTAAAATGTTTAAATCAAAACTTAAAACTGTTATAGCTTTACTGCTGTAAATTAAATTAATTATTGTTAAATTTACTGCTATTAGCTATATTTTATTTTAGATTTTTTTATAGTTACTAACCTACTTCTGTGTAAATTTAAATTAATATTACACTTTAAATTAATATTAACTTACTAAGTTACTACTGTGTAAATTTAAATTAATATTACACTTTAAATTAAATTAAAAGTAACCAAAGAAAAAACTTATTTTTGAAAAAAAAAAGCCCAAGAAAGGCTGAAACAGTGCATACAGAAAGAATATTTTAGACACCAATGTATGATGCCCGCATGATAATTTTATTAATTTAATATTACAGTTTAAAAGTTTAAATTATAATTTAATAATTTATTATGTGATAGGCTGATAGCTTAAATTAAAATTAATATTAAATTTAAATTATTAATAAATTTAAAATTAAAATTTGAAGTGTTATGCATGTATCATATCATTATAAATTTAATATAATAAACAATAAATATTAAATTTTAAATTTTAAAAATAAAAATTAAAACTTGCGGGCATAGTAGCATACCTGTAACCGGCGGTGACGGTGAAACCCCTCTCGAACTGGTGGCTGGACCCCACGTAGGTAAAACCCCTCTTCGTCGAACTGGTGGCTGGACTGGCTGGACCGCACAGGTGGACCGTTGAACCGGTGGCTGGACTGGCTGGACCGCGCAGGTGAACATTGAAACAGTGAAACCCCTCTCCGCGGGAACTGGTGATTGGACTGGCTGGACCGCGCAGGTGAACAATGAAACAGTAAAACCCCTCTCTGTGCGAATTCTTACCGTGAATGACTGTGAGTGAGGTCGAGGGAGATATAAACAGGAGGGCCGAATGTGAGTGAGGTGCGGGTGACTCGAACAGAGAAACCCGACTGTGAGGGCGGCGTGCAGAGAATAGAGCGTGGGTTTGACGGGTAAATTCGCCTTTACGTGTGTGTGGGCAAGCGAGGTGGCACGTAGATTCAGTTTTTTTTTGTTTTTTTTGTTTTTTATGATAATTTGCAGATCCGTCCCCGATTTTTTCAGGGACGTCGGTAAC
Source organism: Picea engelmannii (assembly GCA_009831015.1). Classification (NCBI taxonomy): domain Eukaryota; kingdom Viridiplantae; phylum Streptophyta; class Pinopsida; order Pinales; family Pinaceae; genus Picea; species Picea engelmannii. Next base: position 146,159 of record ML787743.1, on the reverse strand, counting down.
GTACCCGATCAGTTCCCGATTTGACTCAGGGACGAATTGGGGATGGCTTAAACGTCCCCAAGTCCCCAACCAATTGGAAATGTTTCTTAGCCGTTTTAAAGTCCCCAGTACGTGGGAACGTAGGGTACTTAGGTTTTTTTAGGGGGGGACGGGTACCCGTGCAACATAGCATTCAAGATATTGTTGCATTCAAGATATCATAAACAATAACCATAGATACACAATACACAAGAATTTTATGTGAAAACCCAAATGGGAGAAAACAACAAAACGCTTTTTAATGTATCAGAAGATTACATTCACCCGAAGTACCAACTTCCAAGATTCTCCAGCACCAACTGGAAGGAGGCACCAACCCCCTGAATTTTCTAGAACGAACTAGAAGGCACCAACCCCCCTGTGAGCATCAACTCACACTTCTTAGGCACCAACCTGCAAACTGAGGACACCACACTTCCTGTGCACCACCCAACCACCCTTATTTCAAAGATTGTAATTATAGTAAAATATCTTCTACAAAAACTTACAAGAATTACTAGAGCACACTCTTGATCAGAACCAATTTTGCAATGTGAAACTCCTTGCCTTGATAGCTGCAAACATAGACTGCATCACCCTTGATTTGTAGCTTTCATACGCTGCCTTCTTACCTTCACTAGATCATTTTCTTAGCATCTTTGCTGAGTCATTTGCCTATTGCCCAAAGTGAACCATATCTGAAACAAGTTCTTCAATCTGCTCCTCTTGCTGAGTTATATCTACCTCTGTAACTGTCAATTGATCCTTTCAACCGGCCTGGAACAACACCCAGACTAGCTCTGAAAAATAGCATTAACACAGCCTTTGAGCTTGCACTAAACGACCCTTCATTTGCCTCAGATCAGACTTAATTCACTTCAGATTTGGCCTAAACTTCATCTCAGATTTGGCCTCTAAGATTCACCTCAAACCATCCTGTAGACTCACATTACATGGACCCTGGAAACCACCTCAAAACAGACATCCAACTCAGCCTTATGGCCTCAGGAAGTTCACCTTACAGCCTGAGAAAGTTTACCATTACAGCCTTACAGCCTCAAATTTGTCTGGAACAGATCTAAAGAAATTCATAAAATCTAAGCAGAAAACTCACCTTGTTCACATGGAATCCGCCTTAGAAAAATCTCAGACCTGTGCCTTAGACCTCCCTTATGCTCCTGAAATTTTCGGCCTCTTAAACCTTTGTTTGCCTCAGAGAACTCGCCCTTTCTACCTCAGAGAATTCACTTGATCTTTTTATAATCAGAATGAGGATTCTAGCACCTTATTTATACTCAACTTGACCCTCCTTTTAGGGCCTTAAATAGGGTCGATTTCATCAATACTTCATTAAGTTTATTTTTAATAATTATTCCAAATGGGGCCGACTTGTAGAATGACATCTTCAAGAGGGCATATCTCCTCAATCGTGAGGAACCACGTGGCGTGCCACCTACTGTTTGAAATGGCTTGATTAGCACTATCAATCCATGGAGGTTTTGCATGCATTTGCAATGTTCTTAATACTCTTTTTCTTCAATCAACTTCGGGCTTCATGACCACACCTTTGGGGCTTTCTAAGCATATTTTCAGGGCTTCTTGTAGGCTTCTTTAAAGGGTCTTCCCGTGAGGGCCATGCTTAGAGCTATTCCATAAGGGGATCACTTTGGAGACTCCTTCAAATAAACCCATCACTTCTAGGGGCTTCTAGACTTGTTTCGAGGCTTCTTCTAGGGTTGACATCAATGACAACCAATTTTCCAACAATCTCTCACTTTGGCATTGATGGCAACACTCATATCCCCCCTGTGACCATTGCTCCCCCTATCGTCATGCTTCTGATCTTTCTCTCCTTCTTTGACATCAATGGCAAATGGTAACTCCCCCTGACAATATATCTTCTTTTGAAAATTTCTCTCCCCCTTTCTTCTTTGCAAGATGCCGTGTAAATCAATGTGGGGTAGAAACTACTCCCAGTTTTTGTCGAAGATACTCAAAGGTCTCCCTTGGGAGAGGCTTTGTGAAAATGTTTGCAATCTGTTCTTTTGTCCCAATGTACTCTAACTTGATATTCTTTTCTGTGACTTGTTCCCACAGAATGTGGAATCTTTTCTGTGCTTACGGGTTTGCAATCCTCCATTTTGAACTTCTTCAACATTTCCTTGATGTACTTGGTTTGGGAAATGAATATGCCTTCATCTAGCTGAGATATTTGGAGTCCCAAGAAGAAAGTCAACTCCCCAAGTAGGGACATTTCAAACTCACTCTGCATATCTTTGGCAAACTTCTGACTCAACCTGTCATCGTCACTTCTGAAGATGATGTCATCCACGTATATTTTAATGATAGTCAAACTGTCTTGTTCCACTTTTATATAGAGATTACTATTTGCGTTTCCCCTTTTGAATCCTTGATGCTGTAAGTATCTGTCCAATTTTGCGTGCCAAGCTCTAGGTGCTTGCATGAGTCCATACAGGGATTTCTTCAATCTGCAAACATAGTCTTCCTTTTTTGACAGTTGAAACCCTTCTGGCTATTTTATGTAAACTTCTTCTTCTAATTCTCCATTAAGGAAGGTTGATTTTACGTCCATCTGATATAACCTTGATCCTTCTAGAACATGCATAAGCCAAGAACATTCTGATTGCTTCCATTCTGGATACTGGGGCAAAGGTTTGTTCAAAATCTGTACCTTCAACTTGTGCATATCCTTTGCATACGAACCTTGCCTTGTTTCTGGTTACCTGCCCATCTTTGTTCAACTTGTTTATGAAAACCCACTTTGTGCCTATGATGTTTTTGTCCTTAGGTCTTGGAACTAGTTCCCATGTCTCATTTATCTATATTTGATTCGGTTTTTCTTCCATGGCCTTGATCCAATGTTCATCATTGCTGGCTTCCTCAAAGCTGTTTAGTTCAACTGTGGATAATAATGATAGATGTCTTTGTTCTTGTGTATGTGCTTGTTTGCTTTTTCTGGTTTCTATTCTTGCATTTTTATCCCCAATAATTTGTTCCGGTGGATGATTCTTTTGATACTAGCGTTTAGGTGTCTTAGAAGGTGTCTGGAGATCTTGTTGATTGTCTTCTGTTTCTTCTTGCTCTGCTTCTGGTTCTTCTTCTTCTTCTACTTCTTTTTGCTTTAGTTCTCTTCTGCTTCCTGCTCTTTTGAATTTCTGTTTTCTTTCTTGGTCTTCAACACATTTGCTTCATCAACTTTTACATTGATGCTTTCCACTATTTTGTTGAGTCTTAGGTTATAACATTTGTATGCCTTGCTTTTGCTTGAGTATTTAACGAGTATGCCTTCCATCAACCCAGGAGTCAAATTTTCCAACCTTATTATCTTCTCTTTTTATGTAACATTTGCCTCCAAAAACTCTAAAGTGTTTGATGTTTGTCGATCTTCCTTTCCATAGTTCATATGGAGTCTTATCATTTTTACTTCGAAGCATTCCTCTGTTCAAGATATGAATGGTTGTATGTACTGCTTGTACCCAAAAGATATTACCCAACTTGGAATCTTTCAACATGGTTCTCGCCATTTCCTGTACAATTCTGTTCTTCCTTTTAGTGAACTCCATTTTGCTAATGTGTCCTAGCTGTTGAGAATTGTTTTTTTATTCTATGTTCTTCACAGAAATCCCTGAATTATTTTGACGTGAACTCACCTCCATTATTTGATCTTAAACACTTGATTTTCAAATCAGTCTCGTTTTCAACCATCTCTTTGAATATCCCGAAACATTCGAATACTTCTGACTTTTTCTCAAGGAAACAAACTTCGGTCATTCTTGTGCAATCATCAATAAGCAACATGAAGTATTGCTCACTATTCATCCCTTTTGTTCTCATTGGTCCGCATAGATTGGTGTGTACAATCTCCAATGGTTTTGTTGTAGAGTATTCCTTTGTCTTGAACTCATCTCTTGTTTGTTTTCCACGTTGGCAGTGCTTGCACATAATGTTTGCTGGCTTTGAAATCTTATGCATTTCTCTTACCGCTTCCTTTCTGCTGATTTTGACAAGATTGTCAAAGTGCATATGACCCATTCTTCTATGCCAAAGCCAACTTTCATCTTCCTTTCCCAAGCAACATCTTTTCTTTCCGATCTCATTTAAGATGTATATGTTGTTTGGAGTCCTTATTATTGTCGCCACCAATTTGCCTGATCCTTCTTTCCTTATTTCACATTTCTTTGAGTCGAATAGAAGTGTGTGTCCCTGGTCACACAGTTGAATCACACTTAGCATATTATGTTTCATATTTTCGACAAGTAGGACATTTTCTGCCATGGTGTCTTTGCTTCCAAGCTTGACTGTGCCTCTTCCTATAATTTTGGTTGGGTTATCATTGCCAAATGAGACTGATCCATCTTTTTCTTTCTTTAGTGTTACAAATCTGTCCTTGTGTCCTGTCATGTGCATTGAATAGCCACTGTCAACATACCATTCACTTTTTCTGCTTTGGTCTTGTAGAGCAATCACACATTCTTCAATGTTCAATTTATCCAACTTCCTTGTCCAGATCCTTGACGGTAATTTCATATCACTGTTGAAATCTTGCTTTGGTTCCCTTGGAGGAACAATCACCCTGCAATCTTTGGCTATGTGTCCAAAATTGTTGCATTTGTAACATTCTACCTCATTATTTAATGAACCAAAACTGTTATAGTTTTTGTTATAAGCATGAGGCTTTCTGGGATAGTTATTCTTAGAGTAACCTCCATAGTTGCTCCTGTTCTCTACAATTTATAGCCCTGTGCCCAAAATTATTGCAAGAATAACATAATCCAAGAAATATAGTTTGGTACCTGAGTGTGGGAGATCTCCTAGGTGGTGTAGCTCTTCTGTAATCTTCTTCTTGAGTCCTCTCCATTGTTGGTTGTTGATTCTGCGTCCCTCTGATTGGATGATATTCTTCTTGGATAATCTTCATTGCTTGAATGTTCTCCTTTGAAGGCTTGCATTCTTCCTTCTTGATGGGACCTTTGATGGCTTCTGCATAACTCTTTTGTTCTACTTCTTTTCCTGTTGTCATGGAGCTTGAACCCTTCTCAGTATGAGTTTGCTTGTATCCTAGCCCAGACTTGTCGTAGCATGGTCTTTGACTACTAATGATTTCCTCCAGTATTTTGGTGTTGTTTCCAAAGTTCTGTTGGACATCCTATTTCAGCTTCCAAACACTCGTTTATTTTCTCCTTTTCTTCCAACTGATTTTTGAGTGTTTCTTCAATCACTTTTGCTTCTTCCAACTGAACCTTTAGATTTATGATAATTTGCTAGACTTCTTTAGAGTTTTTGTTAGGGTTTTGAGAACCCTCCTTTAGCTTGATCAATTCTTCCTTGAGGGACTTGTTTTTCTTCCTTTCCCTTCTTAGATCACTTAAGGCACTGATTAGTTTTGCCTTAAGATTCACTTCACCTTTTTCTTCATAATCTTCTTTGTCATTTTCAAGGGTTTCTTCTTGAGTTTCCATTGCCATAAAGAGCACTCTTTCTGAGTCACTGTCACTATCATTATCCTCATCAGATGAGGAACTATCTTCTCTTGAGTAGAGACTTTCCTTGAAGAATTTCCTTTTATTTCTTTTCTTGTCTACTTTCTGATATTTTTTTGCTTTCTTGGGAACTTCTTCTTCATCACTATCTAAACTCCTAGCATAAGGACATTTAGAAGCAAAATGACCAATTTTATTACAATTAAAGCACTTTAAGGGAAGTTTACCTTTGTATTTGTCAATGCCTTTCTTCAACCTTATCACAAAGTTGGCTATTTCTTGATCTTCATCTGAATCAGCGCTGCAGCTGAAGCTTGACTTTGACTTTTGCTTTATTCTTTCTTGTCTTCTTGGATGCTTTGAAAGCTGCTTCCCTCTTGGATGGATTATCATATTCTGTTCTCATTTCATAAGTTGTATCCCATGTAGCTTATCCATGCTCAATGTAGCAAGATCTGCTCTTTCTTCTAGGGCTGAAATCTTAGGATCAAATCTCATTGGAAGAGACTTTTAATAACGTTCACTATTTCATCAACTCACAGAAAATAAGCTACAATATCTTTGTCTTCCTTCATTTTTCAGATGTTCAAATTGACCTCTGTAAGTTTGAAGCTTGCCCCCCTTGACTTTGGCATCTCTTTTGTAAATATTTTGAAGTTTGTCCCAAATTTCTTTTGCAGAGTCGCAATGCATAACCTTGACATATACTGAATCAACCAGGCCACTTAGAATATCATTCATAGCCTTCGAATTGTTTTCATAGAGTTTCTTTTCGTCTCTATCTGTTGGGGGAGAGGCATGTGCCTTGTATCCGTTTATTACTGCTTGCCAGACATCAAATCCCCGTGCTTGCAAAAACGTTCTCATCCTTCTGCTCCAGAAAGAATAGTTCTGACCATCAAACATTCGCGTTCCATTCTTAGTGCAATCCATGATCTACCTTCCAGTGGTTAGACTGTTCCTGAAGGAC
>ML787743.1:14369-100538 GCA_009831015.1 Picea engelmannii | reverse complement strand
TAACTTGTCACTCCTTACTTGTGACTTGCCTTCATTTGCCTTTATCTAGCAAGCACAAATGTCCATTGAAATTGTAAGCATGAGGATATGAAGTTGTAAACCAGTTTACATCCATTTTAACCCAGATCTATCAAGCAACAAGAGGGATCAAATCTCTAGAAGTGAAAGCCTTTTTAGAGTGCAAAAATTTGAGAGAAAGTTTGCACTTCTGGCGATTTGATCTCTCCCAGTGCTTGATAAATGCAAGGTTAAGATGGATCTACACTGGCGTTATTTCATCTTCGGTTCATGTCATTGTCATATATATATATATAAAGCCGACCTAATCCTTTTATCTAATATTTTAGAACAGGCTGGTATCTTTTGACGGAACGGGAATTGATTGGTGATGAATGATACATTGGGTTATTTTTTCTGAAATGCAGTTTACGCATCTACAAACTGTTATTTTGTTTCTTATAATGAAATTATGATTTGTTTCCAAGGAACAAAAAATTTAAACCGACTTAAATGTTATTAATTTATTTTATTTAAGATGGATAAACTGGAGTTAGTTCATTTTAAATGCTGTTAAATTTATTCTATCTGAGCGTTATATTATATTACACATCTCTCTCACACTGCTATAAACCTCTTGGCACAATAAATTTTCTTATATCTCTGTGCCAAACTTAATTGCGATTTCTATCTTCATTTTTTGCTTTGGCGACTTTTTTTTTTCAAATTTCATTGTCACTGTTTTTGGATATGAACGCAAACCAGGCGACTTAGGTCAGAAGACCTCAAATTTATGATGTGCTATTATTTTTTAACTCAGTTGATGAATAATCTTCTTCCCTTTAACTTTAGTTGTTGCAAAATTAATCTACTAGACAATATCCGGACTGTCTTCATACAATTCGCTTTAGGAAAGAGGAAATAATAAAATAATAAATAATAAATTAAATGTTTAATATTGTACGGGATGAATAACCTACCTCGTGTATTTATCATACATTTTGGACAAGGGATATTACGGAGATGCATTTAGTATGATAAATGGCATTTCTGCTTTGTTCAATAGAATATTTGGTTTGATTGTCCTCTGTGCTTTGCCCTTTTTCGGAATCTGATAAACTTCAGCCTTTTATGGCAGCATTGGAATTTGAAACTAGTTTTATGCTTCCTAGTTAAGAAACCGAAGATTTATTAACAACTTTTTATTAGCTAACACCTTTTTATTCTAAGACTTGTATTCTCATGGTTGCCTTGGGCCTTTGTATATGCAACAATTATTTGAAGCGTATGAGAGGAGAGGAATACTTAATTTAGTTTTTCTTTCTTTTTAACTAGGTGGCAGATTCCAGCAGTGAGAATACATCAGAAACAGACAAGAATATAGCAACAATGTTCGACATTTTGCGAAAACATAAGCGTGCTAGGTTGGAGGCTTTGATTCTAAATAGACGGTCATTTTCCCAGACAGTGGAAAACATCTTCGCACTGTCATTTTTGGTGAAAGACGGCCGCGTTGAGATAAATTTCGATAAAAATAAGAACCATATCGTTGGTGATTTCCGTATACCTTTTCCTCTTTGCTCTCTTTTCAGTTTTATCTTTTGTGCCCATCAAATCAACTAAACTATTTTGTTTTTGTCTCGTCAGTTCCCAAAAATGCGCCCACAGCTAACGGGATGGCTTCTGGAGAAGGTTCTTACAGTCAATTCATCTTCCGGTTTGATTATGGGGACTGGAAGGCAAGTGACTATTTAAGGTGGTATTCATTTTTTCTAGCAGTGTGTTTATTTTTCTACCAGTTTTCTAATTTCTCTGCATTTTGGCTGCAGTTGATGATGGAATCTATAGAGAGCGGTCAGGAGCTGATGCCTCATAGAACTGTTTTGCCTCTGTATCCTAATGCTGAGAATGCTTCGGCAACTCCAATCAGAAAGATCTCAAGAAACAGGGGTCGTGAGGCCCCACCAGCAGGTGCGGCACAAGAAGCAAGTGAATCTAACAGTGGAAGCAGTGAAAAGGATGACTTCTCTCAAAGACCAGTGGTAAAGAAAAGCAAGCGAGTCTTGTGATAAGTAGCACGTCTTTCCATTTGCTTTGCTGCAGCCCGCAACATTTGACATTGCATTTGGGACAGTTCCCTTTATGTAGAATGCTGTGTATGTATATATTCATATTTATGGGTGGTGGATGGATATTGTAGCTGTCATTTGATTTGAAAAGTCTCAGGTTGCATTCGCGAGGCGCCAAAGTTATGTCCTCTATTCATTCATCATAATTTAGTTCAATATAGTAATTATTTTTATCCTCCTCTCTGTATATTGTCAGCAAAGTATTTGGCCCTGTGTAAGGGTTCAAATTTCAAAATCAGTGTACTGTATGGTATGATAACTTTAATACAAGAAGCTCCGGGCAAAGTTATTGGAAAACAGTGTTGATTTCCGACAGCAACAACCTGTATGGATCATACTTGGCGCTGCAGATGTAACTATGTTTATGACCCAATGTTGCTGGACATAGTTTAGGGGAGAATGGATAGGGCTGATAACATCACTAAATACGGATAGCACAATACCCGAGTGAGTGAAATATATCTCTGGACAAAATCTTAACATTGGAGTCTGCCAATAGTTAGGGTATGGCGTTTATGGGTTTGAAGTGGAAGCCTCTTTTTATATGACAACCGTTGACCCAACCCTGACTATTAGCTTTGAGATATTTTAAAACTAAGATTATGCCATTTGAATTTACAGATACTGTGAGAGGGCATGCTTTTTTTCGTATATATGATTCATGGCAATCTGCAAATGAATTTGGAGAAAATATTTTAGTTACTTTCTATAAAATACGGAAGTCTTGGCCAAAATTCCTAGACCACATTATGCAACGATAAAAATTAGGTGTGGTGGGCTTGAAAACTAAGCTTTGATTTTATAACAAGCTAAGCTGAGTATGCTGAAAGCAGGTTCGTTGCATTCAAGAATTAATCCTAAAATTAATTCCAATGTCGAGAATATCTATGATTACACCACTCGAACTTACAAATTGAAAAAAAATTATAACTTAATTGTATTATGTGGGTTCATTTCAACATGTTCGTTAACATTCGAGAACCAGTGCTAGTGCTAATTTTGAGAGTATCTATGGTTATACCATACTTGAAATAACAATTGAAAAAATCAGTTATAACTTGAAGAATGTATTATGCGTGTTCATGTCAACATGTTCATCACATTCAAGAACCAATACTAATTTTGAGAGTATCTATGATTACACCGTATATAAACTAACAATTTGAAAAAATTAGATATAATGTGAAGATTGTGTGTTCATCCTAGAATAATCAATCTAGGATACACTAGTATTTGTTATACTCGTGTTAGTAACCAAATGCCCCATCTTAAATATGACTTGGAAAATATGAAAAATGTTGAATGGAAAAATTAAAATATTGAATTTATTTATATATCTGTAGTGTTATGCAAATGCATATGAAATGCACACAAACAATGTGTGAAATATAACTTGCAAACGAAACCCACAATCAAAAGGTAGCATTGGCACTCTCGTCATTATAGAGGAAGGGATCCACAAATCTCAACTGTGGTTATATGTATCAGTATGATGAATTAGATTAATGGAACATTTGGGATTTCTTCTATCCTCTTTATTATCAACACAGAGTGTATTGCAGTCGAGAAAAATATGAGCATGGCATTCAATATTTTGCTTTACATTACCATGCTTACCAATATTAGGTCAAGTAGCATACTGCACTTGGTTCACTTTTTATGAAGTTTACAACAAAGTTAATCTGATTACAATGGTCATAACACAGTAACTAAAAACTCTTATTTTAAATAGAGTAATAAATTCATCGAGGACTAGTTTCTTTGTTGCAATACTGCAAAGAGAGCATGCAACTAAGATTAATTATTTAAAGCAAAATAAGTCTACTAAATCAGTGAGGGAGAATGATGGAACTTTTGTCATTCAAGCATTTTGGCAATGGAGTATCCAACCAAAATCACAATGAAGGGTATGCAGGTTGTAAATGTGTTAATAAAACAAGCAGACATGTAAAGACGAACAAGTAATTTAAAAGAAAATGACACATGTAAATTTAGGATCGATAAATAAGACTCTTCATGAAGTGTATGTTGGGGTTTGAGTATTGACATCAATACATAAAAATACAATGGATTTAAAATCTGATGTGCTACTGAACTCCACAAGCATCTACATAACATATATATAGAAAATTTAGAGTACGATGTCAATAAATGGAATAATATTCCAATTTTAAATAAGAATGACCCAATGGATAAAAAAATCAGATTTTCTACTTAATTCCACGAGCACCCACATAACATATATGTAGAAAATTTAAAGTAGGTTGTTAATAAATGGAATAATATTGTCAAGTGGTTGTAGATCAATTGGTTGGGGTGGGGTTCGAGTCTTATCTATGYGACATGCTGCTCTCTGCGAGCCAATATTCTCAAAATTCTTGACCCTTCTATGTTTTTTGGATTTTGGGGGGGATTACTCTGGACATAGCGAGCTTCGCGCCGTGAACCACAAAGGAAAAAMAATAATAATATTACAATTCTGAAATATACACCAAAAATCGTTAACAAAATTAAAAAAASCAAGAGCAGTTGCCATAGACAATACTATGGGAGCAACAATTTTCAGAATTAGCGCAATCATTATGAGTAAAAGTCTTTACTATTGATGTAATCATAAAAACAGAAGTGTTGCCCATTGGCTTATAATTAAGGGGTAAGTAGGGGGTGCTTATAAGGAAGGGATGGAGGTTGAAATCTTGTAAAGATATTGTCTGTCATTCTTTGGCAGTGTTAAAAAATAAATATTGTACTAGAAGTGCACAAAATCTGCTTTATAATTCACATCAATCAGAGGTCACTATATGTAATGCTTGATTGGAGGTGTTTAATAGTTTACAATGGTTTCAATATTGGCCTAGAAGTTGGTAAGGTGAAGGTAAGAGATAATAGTTGTGTTTTTTATGTAAAGTTGTTCAAAAGACATTGTTAGTTTTACTAAGGAATAACCATGTGATTGATTAGCATTGTGTTGTTGAATTCTGAGAATTAAATTATACTAAAGCTTTATAGACAAGGTAAAATGTATCATGTAATGTTTATTGCAATTCAAATAAAATTTCTCTAATATTCAATCCAAGTAAGAGGCCTTAAAAATCACTGTTAAAACATAGTAATAACATACCAAAAAAATCTATTAAAGGAAAACAAAAGAATGTCTAATATGCAATGTAGGTAAGATGGGTGAGCCTAAACGAGGGTATCAAACAAGAAACCCTAGAATAATAATTATTTCCAAATATGTATTGAGTAAAGTGTTGTTGAATAACTCTCATAATATCCAAGTCTTATACAAGTTTGTACTAAAATTCATGTTGATCATTGTGTAGGTAAGATGGGTGAGCCTAAACGAGGGTATCAAACAAGAAACCCTAGAATAATAATTATTTCCAAATATGTATTGAGTACAGTGTTGTTGAATAACTCTCATAATATCCAAGTCTTATAAAAGTTTGTACTAAAATTCATGTTGATCATTGAGGTGTATATGAATGTAAATTCACAATTGAAGTGTATATAAAGTTCATATACTAGGAGAGGAAATAAAATGTGACAAAGTATGGTGTGATTAAAGATAGGAAAAATAAATATATTATCTAATATAAACAAGCATTACATACATTTTAGTCCCTACCTTATATTGCTGCTTGGGTTTTTTGGGACAAGTGTTAAGCTTTAGATTGTATGATTTTGATAACAATTCTCTTGAACCCATAGAAAACACCAATATAAGTTTATGTTTAAAACATAGCAGGGAATTGTTAGAAAATCGTTAGTGAGTATGAGATTTTGAATACAATAATGGAATACAAGCAACAAATATCATGAATGTTAGATGGTATATCCATAATGATTTATATTCATTTATTTAAATACCAACTCATTTGTTTTATATAGGAAATGCATACATAATTTATATTCATTTAGATAGATAACATGGTTAACCATAAATAATAACAAGAATGATCATGGAAAATATAGGTGGACCTTGAGTAAGCGTATTATATTTATTTAATGTTTCCTTCAACAAAACAATTGGGAATGGTAAAATAGTTGCATGCCAATGCAAGGCTATCTAAAGATACTCTTGATTTTGCTTTTTAAAAAGCCAACTTAATTTTAGGTCACTTGTGTTTAGTATTAATATTATTCAATAGTAGTAACATCCATGTTGTCTCATCTCTTATCCTTCTTGTCTTGTCAACAAGTTGTAGTTGGGAACAATGCTTATAAATCAAATTAAATTGGGATAAACATTCATTGTAATTCATCATAATTAATAGTAGGACGAAAAAATGCACTTTGTTGGTGAGAAGTAATTATCCCGACACTAAATGAACTTCACATATGCATAAACAACATTTTTAGTGCGCAATGCACACTATTCATCACTTTGACTTTACCAAACACAACATTAATAACCTTATTGACATAGATTAGTTGTATACAAAAGCAATCAACACAAATATTTGTGTGTCTCTCCTTGCTATGGTCATCCCACACAACACATAATGTCCTTTTGTTTCACTCAAACATCCATGATGCTCATATATTAGATCTACAATCCCATAAGTGGCTCACTTTTTTATTTTTATTTTTCCTTCAATGTAAATTTGGGAACCACACCTCAACAGAGGTCGATGAACTTAAAAAAAAACGACAACTTACAAAATCAAGAGACTTTTCCTTAAGCACATCCAAAACTAAAATATACCCTGAAACCTGCACATAGAACCTAGCTAGAGAAATTCACACATACACTCATTTGTAGGTATAGAAGATTACAACAGTGAAAAAAATTGGAATTTTCATTGTCATCACTTCTTACGCCGCACAATTATTTCGAGTGGAAGCCAAAGATTCTGTCTTCTCATATATAGAGGCTTATATCAAATAACAGTGACAATAGAAGTAGAGTTTGATTATGTTGATGAGAAAAATGATTTTCTCAACAAACAAGATATGGCTTTTGGACTTATCTGCATGCATGTTTCTCTTAAAATTTAATATCATCTAGAGGACTTATCACTCTCAATTCCAGACGAAGTATGGACCAAATTGGAGGTCCTATTCGGGATAAAGGAAGATTGTGAATAATGCATGCAGGATATTGACAAGACAAAGCCAATTGAAAAGCCATAAGAAGAACAAGCATCTTAGGAGCCACATGCAGAGACTCCAATGCATGCATCTCAGGAGCCACATGTAGAGATTTATGCACATCCTTTTGTTCCATACATTCGATATGATGAGTCCACTCATTTGAATCTGATTTCAAATTTGATTTCCGAATCATATTCAGACGATATTGAGCATGCAAATGATGAGCCAGATCAAAGACCCAAATGGACACAATCCATCCTATTGGCAATTGATTATCTTGCAGATGATCATGTCGATCCTAGAAGGACAAGATCCCAATTTGAGGGAGATCCACATGCGCTCATAGCCACATAACTAGTAATGCCCATGCATTGCTACATGGTTATGGCATCTAACCCTCTAGCCTATGCAAAGGATGAAAGGAATCCATATTGGAAAACTTCCATGAATGAAGGGGATTTGGATCTTCTTCTTTCCAATAAGAGAAAGTGGATATATGTGGACATCTCACTGGTGCATATATTTCATCAAATCTGTACAAAAATCTTTTGGTGACTCTCCTATAGAGGAAAACACAACATGGGTGTTGTTATGCAATGGGGTACTAACTAAGGAAATCCATGAAGGTGGAGTACTATTAGTTGGCAAGAGCAAGATGCATTTAAACAGTGTGAGGCTACTTGCTAAGATGGGGGGTCACCTAGAGGTAGACTCAGAGGAGATAAAAAAAATGGTAAATGAAGCATGCATGGAGGGGATATAATGCCTAAATGCTAGTTTGAAGAAGTATACCTGAAGGGGTGGCAACCGACCTTGGATGTAACTAGTAGGGGAAAATGGCCTCCCATTAAAATACCTGCACACATGAAATAGAACACAAGGTGTGAAAGTACTCACAAAAACAAATCCAATGGTGCTAATGGTGTAAAAAATGAAGCTCATGATCTTCAATACCTACTATCAGAACTTAGTGTAGAAAATGGCCTCCAGGAAAAGTAGTTGAACACAAAAATGAGACTTAATGCATGAAAAGGGACAAGTCAAGGATCCCAACGGTCCACCTAAAGTTTAGGGTTGACCCCTATAAATAAGGTGGGTGGGGTCCATGATTTTCAAATCATCTGTACTTTTCATTTTCTAAATTCTATTTGTGCCCTAAAGCTTTCATAGTTCATTGTACACAAGTCAACCGATGGAATTCAATTTTCCGACCACTAGGTTAAGAGCTCTTGTCCTAGTCTTTATTTTTAATCATTTTTTTGTGTGTTTTAGATCCCGTACAATCCGTATGAAATCTTTTTAGGGTTTCCATCAGGTCACACGATTTTCAAGGAACAATTATGAGATATTGCGACTATTCTGTCAATAATCATGCCATGTCATGGGATGCTAGAAAAAATCCCATGTGATTTCACTGTGCAATAAATTTGGGAATGTGTTGTGTTAGCAAGTAGTTCAATCACAACATTATAAACAACTTGATTATTGGTGGTGGGACCTAAACATATGCCGCTTGAATGGAGCAGTGTATGAGAGGGTGAATAGATAACCCATGTTGTCGATGTTATATTTTGAGTCCAACAACTAACACCATTGGCAAAATCGATGTGATACACGGGTTGATGAACCATCTGAACATACAAAGAAAGTAAAAGTATTAGGTGCTAATAACTTAGAGTTTATGTGAAAAAATGAAATCACAAACTAACAAAGAAAAAAGAGAAAAAGCAAGTGTGTGTACAAATGGATGTACAAGATGCACAAGCCTAGGGCTAGAACCTATCCGAATATAACTTGTTGATAAGGTATTTGAAGATATTTGAAGAGGCCTCCTTTGAGGAAGGAAAGCACATAGCCACCCTTTTTCAATTAATGTTTAACTATAAAAGGGACTCGCCAAAGAGATTCAAACTTCCCTGGCCCTAATGTTTCATTGTTTGTTTCATAAGCAAGGATTAGATCACCTTCGAGAAAGGTCTAAGGGAGGACTTGATGGTTGTAGTGGGATTTGGAGCACTTTTTTATGGTTTCATTGTTTTGTAATGAGGCATAACGATCTTCATCAGTTTGCTCCAATGTGACTAGTCATTTTTCTAATGGCGTAGTGTCTTAGAGGAGTTCAATGGCCATCTACGAAGATGGTATTTCACATTCGATGGGTAGAACTGCTTTGACCCCATGGACATGGTGGAAGGGTGTGAATCTTGTGGTAGTTTTAATAGATGTCTTATAGGCCCGTAACACTGAGAAAGTCATGTGATACCAATTAGATTTATGTTGATTTATTGTTCATTACAACATGGTTTTGAGGAATTTGTTGATAACCTCAACCTTGCCATTAACTTATGGATAATAAGGAGTTGTGAACTAGTGTGTAAAACCTAAGTGAGAAGCCAAATCTTGGAAGGATTTGTTCTTGAAATGCATGTCGTGGTTAGAGATCAATTGTTTGGGGATATCAAAGTGAGTGATGACATGGTTGAAAAAGAAATGAGTCATTGTGTTAGATTTGATATTGTAAGTGGGCGTTGCCTTAGCCCATTTCACGAAGTAATCGATGGATGCAATGATGTACTTGTGCCCCCGGTAGATGTAGGGTTGTATATCATGAATTCAATCATGCATTTATAGAAGGGATAGATCCTATAGAGCTCACGACTTGGAAGTGAATATTTGGTATTTTGCACACTGTTTAACCACATGAATGCAATCATGGAAAAGGGATGGCTAAAAATAGCTTACTCGAGTGATTTTCTAGGTGGTATCCATTCCTAATAATTAGCAACCACATGCATCATCATGGTAGTCATTTAAGACTCATTTTGCTTCTTCATGATGTAGGAATCAACAAAAAATAATATCCACTCCTTAATGATAAAGGGCGTCTCCAATGAGGATATATTGAGGGGCTTGCTAAGAAATGTATCAACAATCATTGTGTGGTGGTCCAAATTTTTGTGTGTGAAGATAAGTTAATATGTCACTATAACAAGGGTCATTTGATGAAATCAAGAAGATATGTTCATCAAAAAAGTTGTCATTCCATGGTGGGTTTGTTGCACAAAACGAGAGATCAATGATGAACTCCACAAGGAGTAGCATTTTTTTGCTCTTAAGGGTAACAAATTATAGATTGAGAAAACTTACCATTGATAAGTCATAGGATTAGAAGATATTGCATAGGGATAAAATTTGCTACAACCATTGTCGTATTCAGCAAAATTCTTGGATCTATGTATTTATACAAAACTATCACAACTCACAACAGTTGGACTTCTTATAATAAAAATAGCAAATATTTGAAATAATACAACATTGCATAGAAAATGATGAGCTTTGTTGGCATTCTCTTCTATCTCTTCGTCTTCTTCTAGAAATGCTTCTTTTCCTCATTCCTTTAGGCTGGACACCTCTGTCGTCTGGTCTTCTTAATAATTTAGCATAATGTTTTAACTGTTGAAGTCCCATTGCCATCTGTCCCTCCAACCATGTTTAGTAATGCAATGACATTTTCTTACCTACTCACAACTGTGCTTGCTTTTCCATGCTCGATGCATTGGTTGCATCCATCTAAAAATTCCACCACCAACTTTGATGGCTCAATTGTTTCATTCACCTCAGAAGTGTATAATTTCCTTTCCACTTGAGGAAGCCTTTCTTAAATTCTTTTCACCTCTTAA
Organism: Picea engelmannii; assembly: GCA_009831015.1. Classification (NCBI taxonomy): domain Eukaryota; kingdom Viridiplantae; phylum Streptophyta; class Pinopsida; order Pinales; family Pinaceae; genus Picea; species Picea engelmannii. The sequence continues at coordinate 89,632 of ML787743.1, read as the reverse complement.
GCTAAGGCCTGGAACTGTGAAATTGGGTTCACTAGCCATTTATTTATTTTAAGAAGGTCAATCTAGCTCATTTCCTGAATGGATGTTAGAGTTTCCTCTTTGCTTTTTCTAGAATTATGTTGATTCATTTCGATATCGATTTTCCCCAAGGCCTCTGCGATACTGCTTCCCTCAAAATAAATTAGATTTTTGTCTAAGGATGATAATGCTTCTTGGCAAGCGTCCTTCACCTCCAGATCTAATCTCTTGCTCTCTGCCAAATTCGTTTCCCACACCTTCAGGGCCATATCACCTCTTATTTGTTCAGAAGGGGAAAACCGAGGAAAATTAGGGACATTATCTTTATGTGCCAATATGATGGCCTCTTGAAACTTATATCGGGTTGAGCAAGTTTCTATTTCCTTAATATAGACATCCTTCAGAGCAAGGTCTACTGCCTGGTAGCACTTCTGGATGGCATCAACCTTCATAAAAAGATCTTGCCGGGTCATTCCCAGTTTTTCATTTATTTCCAGCGCTTGAGTTTGGAAGGCTGAAATATCCACCGATGTACCTTCAATCAGGTCTAATCTGGCTTGCAATTTCCTTATTAACTTATCATGTTGAGTGACCAATCCTTTGTTGGTCTGTGAATTTCAATGGAGCTCCTTGAGGTTAGCCCGCAATTGTTGGATTTGGTGCCTCATAAGCTCTGATTTGTTCAAAGTCTTGGTTCATCTTATTCTTCACAGTCTGTTCCATGGTCAATATTTGATCTTGCAACATCCCCACCAATACACTTTTCTGCCTTAGTTGCTCTGCCAAATTCTCCACAGACCATTTATTTGCAATGGCAAAGGCACCCAATGAATCTGCGACTTCTTTCGCGAATTTTGAATCATCACGATTATTTCCATCATACAACATCCTCTGCCTCTTGGTTATTACCCCGTATTTTTGTTGTGATTCTCTTTTGAAAATGGCCCTCCGTCTCTTGATAAAGAAGAAATCTGAAGGAGGCATCTCTTCGAGCAAGATTGGGGTGAGATCACCTACAAAAATGACTTCGGAACTAGGATTTTTGAAACTAGATTGCAGAGGTGTCAATGAAGTAATAGGAGTACCAATCTCCGTAGACTGCTTTTGCTCTGCTGTATTGGCTAGTGTCAAAGGAGATGCATCCTGCCCTTTTTTTAGGAAGGCTTCGAGCTGAGTCATTGCCCGAGGGCCCAATGGACTTGATAATGAAGATTCTACTTTCTGAGTCAAAACTTCGGAGCTCTTTGGGGTTTCCTCAATATTATGCTTACCAGAGGGCCTGGGTTCAAAACCTGGAGGCATAGATTCCTGTGCAGGAGAAGTGGCTATCGACTCTCCCTGTAGTACTTTCGACAAACTGTTTCGTCTATCTTTGGAAACCGAGGAAACTGGCATGTTGATCTGGGGACAAGGTTTGGAATCTGTTCAGTACCTCCTCATAAGACCTGGATCCCCTAAATATTTCATCATGTGGGGAGTTTTCATGCACATATCTCTTCATGTTGTATTGGGTCAGGTGGTTTTCCACGATTTTGTGTGGGTCGTGCCTTTTAAATTTGATGTCAACCAATTTGACATCCTCCAAATCTGCAACCTCCACTTTGGAATGATTGAAGTCTAATAGTGAAAACATACCAACCTGGATAAGGAAGGTAGGCGATACCTTTTTCTAGGCTGCTTTAAGTTCCTTGTTGATGCCTCTTGTTACTGTCTAGTAAGCTACCTCTCTGCATACGAGCCGGTTTGGTAAAAATCGCGGGAGAGCATGGGGAGGAACTGAGCATCTGAAAACCCTGAAGTTTTCTTCAATGAACCAATCTGCTAGTTTTCCCAAATTTCCCATGATCCTGTCTGAAATCCGAGGAGGGGGTTGACCATATATGGCTATATGAATAGGCACCACTACATTGTGGAAGATTTCGTAGAAGAAATCTTTGGACTTTTCCACCCACAACTTGGAATGGTAAAAGTGGATAGGCTCTGCACTGGTCGGGGTCCATCTCCAATTCATCAGTGAGAAATGGGTTATGAAGCAGATAACATCCATGACATACACAGACATATAGAAAGGGGTGGGTTGCCCCTTTGATTTAGCCAATTTGTATTCAGTGATTTCTTTGGCTAGATTATTCAACAACATCTTGGCCCAATCGAAAGTGTAGCCCTCGACAACCTCGTGCATGATAGATACCCATCCCGCCGAGAAATGAGTAGGAATCTTGTTCCCAAACAGTCTACAGAGCATCATGGCTACGTAAATCATGTGAGTGTCTAACGATGTTGTGGCATACATGCCATGAGCATCGGCCCTGAACTTCTCTAGGTGCCCCCACCAGGACTTGATTATATCGGGATAACTCTTGTCATATTGTATGCATTCTTGTTGCTCAAACTCCAACATAAATGCAACATTGTAACTATATTTAGGATCGAGAGAGATCTTATACATTACTTGAAGGTGTTCTTGTCGGAAAGAACCAACAACAACCTTTTGATGGTTGAAAATGCTCCTAGTTTGGATGTCGATGTTTTCCAGGGCCCATCTTATAATGCCATTATACGAGATGAGTCTCGGTCGCACAACTATATTGTGTAGCTCTAGCTGGGCTATATATTTGAGTTTAGCTCCGTGAGTATCGTCCACTTCATCGCCATAATCTTCTGGGTAGTTTATAATCTCATGTTTCAGAATCTCAAACACCTGTGTCCAAGATTTAACATAGTATATAGCTCGTGGCGTAATGTCTGACATAACGTCCACATTCGGATTTGAAGTCTCACAAACCACATCAGTATTCTTCATCATCTTTCATGGTGCCATGATATTGAGAGAACATAACGAGGTTACCTGTTACAAAGGAATTGCGTGAGCTTCTCAATCAGATAAAACTTACTACTTTGCGGAAGGTGAAAATGAAATTCAAAATCAAAGTATTTTTATTCACATCAGATGCATTGATTCTAGTATAGCTTTACTGACGACAAATTTATTAACTTTAATGGAAAATTCTACCTGGTGATCCACAATCTTCGTTAAAAATCATTACCGTTGATTTGTCATAAATGCCATTAATATTCGACGGTTCGTGTTCGAGAAATTTAGATGAGACGGAGTGAAAACTATCTGAATCCCAAATCTGCGAAGGTTAATCCTTGGATAATCGTTTTGAACACTTTAATTAATCATGTTTAAAAGGTGTGTTAACTTTAAGCGTTTCGGAGATTCGGACTTCGAGGTTTTTAAATGTAGTTCGAGAGGAAATACCCGAAACCCAAAAATGCGAAGTGATTAATTATCCGGTAATTAATTTAAGTCTTAATTAATCATATTTATGACTTTAAGTGTTTCGAAGATTCCAACTTCAGATTTTAGGATACGTTGAAAGGTAAACGTCCAAACCCCGAAGCACGAAGTCATTAATTATCTCTTGACCATGATAAACTTAATTAATTAAGGTTTAATATTTCGACATTTTGGTGCTTCAGTGATTTATGAATTATTTATTTGCTATATTTTCGAAGGTAATCTCCTATAGTGACGTGTCATAGATGATGTCATTCTAGATGACGTGTCGAGAAAAGGGAGTTTCCACGTGTTATTTAGAATCGAATGAATCTTCAAACGAAAATGTCATAAATTGGTGCCATGTGTCAACTCGGGGAAGACTCAAAAGATACACGTGTACCATGAATCGTGTCCTTCAAAGGTTTAGGAAAAATGACGAATGAACACTTTTGGGTTTCGAGACTTTTATCGTTAAGACTTATCGAAATACCCGAAGCGCGAAGCTCCAGAGCGACCTTTAGTGATTCACGTTATTAACCGTTAGGCGGCTCCAAAACTCTGGAGAAATTAGGATTGTTCGATCAAAATGGAAAGCCTTCATCAACGACAGATATCACGGGCACCTTATTTCTAATTAACCAAATATGAATTTGATTTGAAATTCGAAAGTCATTTTCTAAGTTACCGTTTTGGGAAAGATTATATTTTCAAGAAGTGGAAAATGTGAAGCTCAAAAGTTCGGAATTATATGTGTTCCAACATAGGCTCCATCTGGATATTGCGTCTCCCTGTGAGATGTGGGAGAACAATAGACCGAGTGCATTTATTGGGTGAATGGAGTCATTATTACATTTATGGAAAACACACATTTCATGGACTAATCATACACAATTTTTTTTTAGCTTCAACCGAATCTCAGAAAACCTTCAAAACACACCTAATTATTGATCTCAACTTAGGCTATTGATAATTTCCCTTTCTTAAAACTGAGTTTGGATTTGCTTAAGATAATCAAAACAACCTTAACTGAAATATCAGACTTTGGTCGATTTTTTTCGCATCAAGGTTAAGTAAATTTAACGATTTATTTAGGGAATCCCTTGTTGGTTTAGAATGTAAATATTTTCGGAAAGAGAACTAGATACTAGAGTATGTTATATACGTGTATGACACCCTTACAAATATCATAGACATTGCTTCATTGCTAGCAAGCGTGTGCAGTGCCCCAGTGAAGTTATCTACATCTCCCATTGAATTTCCTTTCACCACTTCAATTCGCATTTTGTTGAGATGAGGGCAATCATTATATGAATTTCCTTTCATCATCTCTTTTTGGAAAAAATGGAGGCAATCGAATTATGAATTTCCTTTCACCATTTGTCTTGGACTAGATGGGGGCAATCAAATTATGAATTTCCTTTCACCATCTGTCTTATATTTCAATATTTTTGAAGTGGGGGCAATCAATTTGTATGTATCATACAAGGGATGATATATGCTTAAAATTTAACAACGAAGGTCTGTCAACAATTTTTTGATTGTACTCTGGACTGATTTTCTCCTAATATTCAATACACCTTCGCCTATAGGGAGTATTTTATGGGAATTTTAATTTTCAGGGATTGACCTTGAGCAAATTAATCAGTTTAAAATCTGATAGAATTATTAGGATTAGCCTAGACATACTTTCTTTCATCTAAAATCATAGGAATCATAACGATTCTCACCTAACCTCATTTTAAAGGTATTTTTTAAGTTTTCAGAGTCAAGGTGAAACCATTTCTTTCTATGAAGATGAAGGAAATGATAGTGGAAATTAGAAGTGAATAAAAGCTCAGAGATAGGCATAGTAGAAAAGAACAAAGACTTAGAGAGTCTGTTTTAAAAGGGCCCCATTCCCAGACAAGTTTGTTTATTGACTCTCGAACTTTGCTTCTAGCCTTTTTTATTCTTATTCTTATTTTGTTTTTATTTCATTTTTATTTCATTTTTATTTCATTCAGAGAAGGCTTCAAAATTAGGCTGTGATTTTATATTTCTTTGATCTTTGATCAATTGACAATATCTATATGAGTGAAACCCTCTTTGCATTCAATAATAGTTCTTCGAAATTTTAGCTTGGACTAGTGGTGTAGGAGTTCATATCTCATATTTCGTTTATATTTTCAATCAAGTAAATCATTAGTTTATCACCTGTTTGGGGAGAAAGAAAATGTTTTAAAAACTTAGTGTCAGATTCTGATACCTTCTCACCTTCCATTCTGATAGTAAGTATTCTACACGGGAACAAAATGGGAAATGTAAGAAAATTCCGCAGAATAAAAATGATATGTAGTACAAATATTTTATATTTTGCTTTTATGATATCAAATAAGAATTGGTTTATTTACAACGAAAAGTAAAATTTGGATAACTTAAAAAAGAAAATAAAATTGCAAATCAAAACATGAAACCAAACCGGTATATACAATGGGAATGTGAAATATGATTATTACATAAAAAAAATTGTGTAACGCTCATTGATAGGGTGTCAAGGGTTTTTCCGTCGAGATTTTCCAGAAAGAAGGAATTTTTTCCCTCAACAATTGCAATCTTGAATGGTCCAAACCAGAGATGGTCGAACTTGTTGTGTTTCCCTGCATCTTCTTTTCTAGCATCCCACTTTAAAATGAGATCTCCAAGAAGAAACTCCAGGTCTTTATCCTTTTTATCAAAAAGGGCCTTCATGTTGTCTTGGTATTACTGAAGTTTGTCATCTACTTCAGCCCTATTTTGCTGGACTTCGATTAGTTGATTTATCCTTCTTGTAATGTCATTTGATTCTTCGTTTCCATTCTGCCAGAGCCTCATCACAAGAAGAGCGAGTTTGATAGGAAGGACAACGTCAATACCATAAACCATTTGAAAAGGGGACATACCTATTGATTTCTTGGTGCCGATTCGATTTGTCCATAAGGCGTAGTTCAAATGAACGTGCCAAGCTTTTTTATTTTCTGTTAACACCTTTTTTATTATAGTCATCAGGATCTTGTTGGATGATTTGGCTAACCCATTCCCCTGAGGATAGTAAACTATAGAATGTCCTAACACAATGTTTTATTTTTGGCATAAATTGATCATTGCCATAGATTTGAAAGCTTGGGCATTGTCAGTGACTATTTTTCGAGGGAAACCAATGTCTTTGACAACACTTGTTGTCATGTAAGCGATTATTTTGGAGTGTAGCACATATGTTCTGAAATCTTTGAGAGCTTTCACCATTGTGTAAGCTTGTTTTTCAAGCATATCATATTTTAATTCTCCATCCCTTAGGCTTTGACTGAAAAAGGATATCGGTTTCTCAAAACCTTCTTCGTTCTTTTACAGGAGAACTACCGCAACAATATGTTCAAAAGCGAAAGAGAAGATCAAGAATTCCTTGGTATAGTCTAGACTGGCTAACAATGGTGCTTCGCCTATAACTTTCTTGACTCGCTCAAATGATGCTTTAGCTTCGACGATCCATTTCACTTCGCTGTATTTATTCAACATATATGTAATCAATTTAATTATTTCAGCAAAATTGGGAATGAACCTTCTCAAAAAGTTGATCTTTCCTAAAAAAGATTGAATTTATTTTTTGTTCCTAAGAATATTAATTGTGTCTATAACTTCAACTCACTTAGGATCAACCTTGATTCCTTCTTTTGTAACTATATGACCCAAGAGCTTACCTTCTTGCATAGCGAAGTGTGATTTCTTAGGATTAAGAGACAAACCAAATTTTCTGCATTTCTCAAAAGTTTGTTTGAGGTGTACCAAATGTTCTGCATCCGAGTTAGAAAAAACTATCAAATCATCGAGATAAATAACAATAAATTTGTCTCTTTCACCGATGAAAGATAAATCCATCACTCTCTGGAAATTAACCCCTGTGTTTATCAAACCAAATGGCATTTTATCATACATGAAATTTCCCCATGGAGTGGTAAACACGGTTTTTTCTTTGTCGTCTTCATGGACAACAATTTGATTGTATCCTGAAAAACCATCAATCATGGACATTCTGTTAGCTCCAACTACCTTTTCTAGGACATGATCCATTTTTGGTAGTGGGTAGTTGTCTTTGAGGGATGGCCGATTTAAATTTCTGAAATCTACACAAAGCCTTATTTCTCCATTTTTCTTCTTGATGGGTACCAAATTTGCTACCCATCCGGAATACCTGAGTGGAACGATAATCTTTGCGTCGAGAAGCTTCTTGACTTCCCTTTCTATCACTGGTAGGAGGATAGGATTTATCTGTCTAAGCTTCCACTTGAAAGGTTTGATACCATGCTTCAAAGGAATCTTATGTTCAATTACAGAGGTATCGTAAGTTTTTAGATTGTCCTAATACCACACAAAGACGTCTTTATACTGTCCAAGCAACTCGGCGTACTTACTCTTCATTTGGGCTGGAAGGTATTTAGATATCTTGATCGGTTTAGGGTTTTCCACAATTCCTATATTACAGTCTTCAACCTCTTAGGGTTGGGGACGTAAGGTAGATTTTAATGGCATGTCATCATGGTCAAACAATCTCTCTAAGGGGATCAGAACTCTAGGGATATGATTGTTTTTAAGCACAAGAATACGATGATTTTCAATATTATCCTGGAAACTTTCAGGGTTTTCACCTTCCTGCATGACCCAGATAGGATCGTTCTAGTTTTCCTGATCTATGTGAGTTTCAGAGAACTCGTCAACCATTTCAAGGAACTGTTACATTTGTTCGTCGTCTTCAAATACTTTCCAGTGCTGAACGTTATTTGGGATTGAAGGTCTATGTCTCAGTTCGATGTGATATTTCAGTTTTAGGGTAGTAGGTGGTACAAAGGTCGCCACATCTTTGGCTAAAGAATCGACCTGTTGATTTTCCATTCTGGGAATGGAGTGAATGTTAAAGGATGAGAAGAAATTTTCTATCAAATCCCAGGCACAATTTTTGTATGATCTTAGCCTTGGATGCTTGGCTTGATATTGTTTCTTTATTTGTTTCACAATAAGCTCTGCATCACCATAAACTATCAGATGTTCAATTTTTAACTTTCTGGTAGCTTCTAATCCTAAGACTAGAGCTTCATACTCACATATATTATTTGTATAATCAACTTCCCACTGTAATCTATATGAGAAGGGAATAATGTGTTGGACAACTGAGAGGGGGGGAGGGATGAATCAATTGTTATTGTGCTTAAACAATTATGCCTATTTTAAACTCTTTACAACACACTCAATGTCGATCACAATAATGCAGAAATGTAAGCAATAAAATATTCAACATCAATCACACACATGAAATATACAGAGACAGATATTTTCCGAGGAAACCCATAAAGGGAAAAACCTCTTCTTCTTGATATGATAAGAAATCTTTATTTTCTGTACATTATCAATCTTATGAGCACCAACTCATTGTGAGGCTACCACCTCTATTTTTCAAGCTGCAACTTGCTGAGAGCACCAACTCTCTGGTTTCTCTAGCACCCACTAGAAGGAAGCACCAACTCCCTGAGTTTTCCAGCACCAACTGGATGGAAGCACCAACTTCCAGAGTGTTCCAGTACCAACTGGATGGAATCTCCAACTTCCGGTCACACATGCACCAACCTATATACCAGAGAACAATTGTTCTCCCTTGCACCACCCTGCCACCCTGGTTTTTCTGGCTACAACTAGATGGAAGCTACAACTCCCTGTGTTCAAGCACCCCCTTGAAACTCCGAGGACAATAGTCCTCCCTCGCACCTCCCTACCACCCTGAAATATAAATCTTTGCTTTCTTGAATTTATCACAGTGATACAAAATTTATCTATGGCTTACCAGTATCATCACTATTTTGCTACACTGCTCTTCTCTGCCCACATCAATGTGTCTCTCCTCACGTCTGTTGCGCTTTATGTTCTTCTCTTAGATATGCATTTATGTTCCTTGCTTCTTCTGTGCTTTATGCTCTGTGTCTTCTTTCCATTCTATGCACCACGCCTCTTTTGTGCGCTTCAACTCCTGCACACAACATGCTTCTACCCGCATGAAACACTCTCAACAACAACCCCCATCTCTTCTCTGTTCTGCGTTTTTATATTCTTTGTGCACCAACTACGCCCTCTTCCTGATGCCTATGCATACTCTTTACCTTTATTGCATAGCTAACTGTTAGAAAAACAGGACCGCGGAGCAATAAAATAAAACAAATAAAGAAACAAAACACATAAGACACACAATACAAGAGAGACACAGATTTACGTGGTTCAACCAATGTGGGCTACGTTCACCAGAGAAATTGCCAGGTCCTTCCTTTATTATTATCCAGCAAATGAAGGGATACAACCTACAGCAAAACTCATTGTAACTTCCTCTTCTTTCTCTCACAGTCTCCTCTCTTAGAATACAATATTCACCCTCAACCATAGCCGCAATACATTTCCCTCATAAAAGAGGGTTTCCTTCTAGGGAAAAAAATCCTAACATAATCTCTACCGTTAGATCTGCGACCTTATAATGAACGGTCCAGATTTACAATGAAATTACAATATACTTTTACAAGGCAATTTTTTCTTCGGGGGCTTCGCCCCAAACCCCCATCGAGAGACGCTGCCCCCGAACCCCCGCCGGGGGCCCGCTTTCCCCCAGACCCCCCAACCGGGGGGATAGGCCCCCCGAACCCCGCAAAGGGGGTACCCCCCCTTTGCACTCCCCCGCATGGAAGAGTGTACATACTTCTGGGGTGTAAATACTTCATGGGGTATAAAAATGACTGAAAGCAAGGACCTCTGAATCAGGAAGATAATCAGCCTCCACAACCAACACTAACTCAGAGTCCACACACACTGCTATGTTCTACATATTTTTTGACACGTAGAGTCCTCTGTCTGATCATCATGGAAACTCTTTGTCATCCCTGACGGTTAGCTCAATGCGTTCATCATTAGTGGGCTTATCCTGAGATTCTCTGGCTTCTTTGATAGTGTGACTCTTTATCTTCTCTGTCACAGTCCAACTTATCCTCTCTGTTGTAGTTACAAACTTCGACACTTTCCATCTGTCAATTGTCTCTATGACGAGTCTTCATTCCACTGGCAGTTACTTTGAGACCCTTCAACTCCTCCGACGATCACATTGAGATTCTTCGAATTCTCTGGTAGATGCAATCAATCATTTTTTGCAGTTACCATCAGTCCGTCTCTAGCAATTGCTGAGAGAACCTATGTGCGCTCATGCCTTTCGTGCCTTTTCCCTTCCTGAGAAAAAATTCACAGTAGGGGTTAGATTTTCTAAGTAAGCCCATTTTTTTCACGTGACCAGTGGATGTGACCTGAGTCCATGCACTAGGGTGCTTCGCGAGTTCGTGTTTCGCTATTTCTTGCTGTGAGTTGCCTCAAATATCTCAACTCGTGAAACTCTGAGGTGGAGCCTAACAACACTAGCTCCTTCCCTTCTCTTCCACTGATGTGACCACTGGCTATGACCACAACCCTATTCGAAAAGGCATTTCACGATTTCGACAATCTTCGTTGTAGATCCTAGCGACATGCTAGATCCTCCCTTAATCTTCATCAATGTGACCATCAGATGTGACCAGGGGCCAAGCAAGAGGGGTGTGTTGTGATTTCACATATCGCAAACTCCTGCTATGAGTTGCCTCGAAACTCCCAACTCGTGAAACTACGAAATGCTTCATATCAAATCAACGGTCAAGATTTCTCGGTGATCGGACAGCCCAGATCATTTCGCGACTTTGCATATCGCGAGTTCCTACAACTCTCACATTTTAATTCTCCATCTCGCAAGTCAGTGAAATGTTGATCTCTCGCCATGTGTCCTCTGGATCCAACGACCCAGATCATTTCGTGACTTCGTATTTCACGGAGTTGGAGGATGGCTCTTAGCCATTATCCTCTTCGCAGTTATAATGGATCCAACAGTTGCTAGTCCTTCACGCTCTGATCCGACGGCTGAGGTCTAATCTACTCCTCTGCGTGCTTCTCCTGTCTGGACTTTGATCTGACGACCATCGGGTATTCGGGATTGGTGATCCAATGACCACTGTCGCTTCTCCTCCTGAGCTTACACATCTTCATGACTTGGAATAATTTCTAAGAGTCAAAGGTTCTAGGAGTCTAGATGACTTTGGGTCTTGTCTGCATTTCTAAGAACGCTATCTCTCTTGAGATTTGGTAAGGGTCCTGGCGCACACTTGCACTCTGCGTGCAATGTTGCGTTATTCCTCCTGAGCTTCTCGAGCTTGCTCTTTTGTGTCTTCGTTGTTGTTCTTTCCATGCACACTCTACCTGTAAACCTTTTGTATCTTTGTTGTTTTTCTTGCTATGCACACTCAACCTGTAAACATGCCAAAAATATCCCCCTTTGGCATTGATGGCAACCCTGAACGACAACACTATTATGCTTAGACCTCCAACTGTAGTATTCAGATCAAACCTTTTCTCCCCCTTTGACATCAATGCCAAAGAAAACATGCTCCCCTTGAGTTGTTGCAGTACTGTGTGGAGGTATCAGATATCCAACCAATACATACTCCCCCTGACAGGATGAACTATCTTAGGTTGATAACGGGGTCATGCCCAACTTCTGGCGAAGATATTCAAAAGGTGTCTTGGCTAGGGGTTTAGTAAAGATGTTTGCGATTTGTTCTATGGAAGGAATGTAATTCAACTGAACAACTTTGTTTGTAACCTTCTCTTTGAGAAAATGATACTTTATTAGGATATGTTTCATCTTTGAATGGAGAACATGATTCGTCGAGACACTAATGGAACTGGTGTTATCATAGTGAAGTGGAATTGGGTCAGTATAAGTTACCTTCAAATCTGCAAGAGTTTGTAACATCCATAAAATTTGAGTGCAACAAGTAGCAACAACAATGTACTCTGCCTATGTAGTTTATAATGAGATAGATCCTTGTTTTTTACTAATCCATGCTACTAAAAAATCACCTAAGAATAATGCATCTCCATTGGTGCTCTTTCTCTCATCCAAACAGTTTGCCCAATCAACATCTGAATATGCAATTAATTGTAAGTTCTGATTTCTAGGATACCAAAGACCATAAGTCATTGTTCCCTTCAAATATTTGAAGATCCTCTTGAAAACTGCTAAATGAATTTGTTTAGGGGAAAACTGATAACGACCTACCATTCCAACATCCTACATTATATCAGGATGAGATGTTATGATGTACAAAAGACTTCCTATCAATGATCGATATGTTCTTTGATCAACATCAGGTGAAATATCATCTTTACTGAGCTTGCAACCAACCACCATAGGTGTACCAACAGGAGAGGAATATTTCATCTGAAACCTTTTAAACATCTCTTTCAAATACTGTTCTTGAGAGATAAATATCCTTGCAGAACTCTTATTGATTCGTAAACCAAGAAAATATGACAGTTCTCCTATCATGGACATCTCAAACTCAGTCTGCATTGAATTAGAAAACCACTGAATTGAAAGGTCATTAGTGCATCCAAAGATAATGTCATATACATAAACCACAACAACTAATAAATCATCACCTTTAGATTTTATATATAGATTAATGTCAACAGTACCTTTCTTGAACCCTTTGTCCTGTAGAAATTTGTCCAGTCTATGATATCGGGCTCGTGGTGCCTGTTTCAGTCCATATAAAACCTTTTTCAACTTACAGACATAGGGATTATCTATCAGTGAGAATCCTTCAAGTTGCTTCATGTATACTTCTTCTTCTAGGTCTCCATTAAGAAAGGCCGACTTAACATCCATCTGATATACTTTAAAGTTCTTATGTCATGCATACGCCAGAACCATTCTGATGGCTTCCAATCTTGCCACTGGTGCAAAAGTTTCATCAAAATCTTGTCCTTCAACTTGTGCATACCCCTTACAGACCAATCTTTCTTTATTCTCAACAATTTTTCCTTGTTCATTTATTTTATTCTTAAACACCCATTTGGAGCCAATTACATTCTTATCTGCAGGTCTAGGAACAGGTTCCCAAGTATTGTTCTTCTCAATTTGATCCAGTTCCTCATTCATTGATTTTAACCAATTTTCATCTTCATTGGCTCCATTGAAGTTCTTGGGTTCCACCATGGATATGAAGGCTATATGTGATTGCTCGATGTTTTTTATTATCCTTCTCCTGGTTTGTACACCTTTGTCTTTCTCACCAATTATCTGACTTGCAAGATGATTATTTTGAGTAATTCCGGAGGAAGAATTTGATGTTGTCTATTGATTTGTGTATGCCTGAGTATTTGCATCTTCATCTGACTCAGAGTCTTCTTGTTCTGATTCTTGGACCTGTTCAGCTTCAACTTCACCTATATCCTCTATTGTTGATTCAATATTTCTCATCTCTCTTACTGGGACTCCTTCATCAACCTTTAAATCAATGCAATCAACTAATTTATGCAATATTTTATTAAAGCATCTGTATCCTTTACTGTTGGTAGCATATCCTAAGAAGATGCCTTCATCAACCATGTCATCATACTTACCAAGGTTTTCATTATTATTCTTTTTGTAGCACTTACTCCCAAAGACTTTGAAGTGTTTGATTGAGGAAGATCTTCCATACCATAGTTCATAAGGTGTCTTGTCACTATGTGATATGAGGTGGGCTTTGTTAAGAATATGGATTGATGTGTGTATTGGTTCTACCCAATAAGTCTGACCAATGTTCTTCTCATTCATCATTGACCTGGCCATTTGTTGAACTGTTCCGCTTTTCCTCTCAACTACTTCATTTTGTTGTGGAGTTCCTAGGATTGTGTATTCTCTCTTGATACCATGTTTATTACAAAATTCCTTGAAATCACTTGACACAAATTCTCCTCCTCTGTATGATCTTACTKCSTTTAACCCCTTGCCTATTTGATTTTCAGTTAAAGCCTTAAATATTTTAAATTTCTCAAATGCTTCAGCTTTTTCTTTGAGAAAAGCAACCCAAGTAAGTCTGGAGTAATCGTCAATGATCAACATAAAGTAGTTTTCCTTCCCYGTGCCTTCCTRTCTTCATGGTCCACATAAATCCATATGAACTAATTGGAGTGGTTTCTCTGTTGAAGTAGAGCTCTTGGATTTAAACTGTGTACTGGTTAGCTTTCCTACTTTGCAGGGTTTACACGCAGAATTTTGTGGTTTTGATATTCTTGGAAGATCTTTTACTGCCTCAAGATTTTTGAGCTTGATTAAGTGATCAAAGTTTAGATGTCCAAATCTCCTATGCCATAACCAACTTTCATCATGTTTGCTTATATGACACTCTTCTCTATCTTCTTTCAGCACATATACATTATTATCTGTCCTTAAGCCTTTATCCACCACTTGTCCTAAGTTTACAGAATTTATCTTGCAATCCTTGGAAGTGAACACCACTTCACATCCTCTGTCGCACATTTGACTTACATTGAGCAAATTATGTTTCAACCCATCTACAAGCAGAACATCCTGGGATTTTCCTTTACCATTACTCAAACTCACCATCCCTTTACCCTTGATTTTACCAGGAGCATCATTTCCAAAGGTTACATTTCTTGATTTTCTTTCACTTAGAGACAAAAACTTACTTTTGTCTCCCGTCATGTGTTTGGAGCATCCACTTTCAATATATCAGGGGTTCTTTTGTCTTTGAGCTGACAACACTAATCCACACTTTTCATTTTCTTTCTTCTTCCAAACCTTGACATTTTTCAGCAGAGGGATTCAGATCTGATTCATAGTTCTGTAAGTGACAATCTACAACTTTATGTCCATAATTATGGCAGGTGTAACATTCTGGTTCATTGAATAAAGGATCATAATGATTGTTATGCTTAACCTATGTCCTTTTCCAAACCATCACATGATTTGTAGTCTATGATTGTTTGTTACTTGGTTGTCTCATTCTTTGTTGTGACAGATATCTATTCCTTGAGTGTTTTGATTGCTCATATATAAATCTTAAAGAACAGTTTACAACTTTGTGACCAAAGTTAGAACAGAAAAAAAAATATCCATAGAAAAATCCTTTGTACCTGGAAAATGGTTGTCTTCTTTGAGCAGGTCAATTTCTTCCATGCTGGTGATTTCTTTGTTCTACAGATTTAGTTCTGATACTTTTTCTTTCACTCTTCCTTGGCGGCTGATTATATTCCTCTGTTTCTCCATATTTGTTGTTGTCAATGAATGTAGATTTGACAAAGTTGATGGATTCTTTGTTGCTTGGCTGACTACAACTTGATCCTTCTTCATAACCCAAACTAGTTTTCAAATTTGGATTCCTTTGCTGATTCAGAATGGTGGTTAATCCTTCTGATGCTTTAATGCTTGGAATATTTTGGAGATACAATGCTTTGAACTTCTCCATCTCTATTCTAGTTTTTAATACCTCTTCTTCCAAGGCTTCACATATTGCCTTCTTCTATGATAACTATTGTTTCAAAATGTCCTTTATTTTCTTTGCCTCTTCTAACTCCACCTTTACTAGGGCAAAGTCTTCATCGGGTTTTTTAGCATTATTTTCAAACTGCATCAACAACTGTTTTTGTTTTCTTTTCTCGAGTCTGAGTCTGTCAATCTCTTCTAAGGCACCGATTAGTTCACCTTCCATATCAACCACAACTTTTTCATCATTAACATCACTTCCTTTGTTTTGATTATCATAGTCCTCTTTTTCCATAAGCACAAAGTCATTAACCTTATCTTCATAGGAAGAGTCACTATCTGTGTCTTCTGAAGAGTCATCATTGTTTACACATAAACTTTTATTTTTACCAAATCTCCTGGGTTTGTACTTCTTTTCACCTTTAGAATTTTGATCCTGCTTCTTGTGTGGACACTTAGATGCAAAGTGACCTATATTTCCACAGTTAAATCACTTGAAGGGAAACTTGCCTTGATACTTGCTTGATCCTTTCTTTATTCTTCTCACAAATTTTTCTTCAATTTCATCAGGCTCAGATTCCTCATTCTTATCTTCTTTAAAAGAAGATTCTCTAGTTTTGGATTTATCTTTACCTATCCTCATTTCATATGCAGTCAACGTTCCTAGAAGTTGATTAAAAGAAAAATCTTGTAGATCATTAATTTCTTTTATAGAAGAGACCTTAGGGTTGAACCTATCTGGCAGAGATCTTAGAATTTTCTGAACTAAAGAGGCTTCCTCAATTTTTTCACCAAGAGCTTTCATTGCATTTACTAGTTCTTCAACTCTCAGAAAGTACTTTCCAATAGTTTCATCTTCTTTCATTTGTAGTTGTTCAAACTGTACTCTGTAGGTTTGAAGCTTGGCATCCTTTACCTTCTCATTACCTTCATAACTGCTAATGAGTTTGTCCCACATGTCTTTGGCAATTTCTAAGTGCATAACTTTTACAAATTTTGCTTCTGCAAGCCCACTTAGAATAGCATTCATAGCCTTAGCGTTGAAGTTGAATTCTAGCTTGTCATCCTTATTAGCTAGTACAACTGGCTTTACATAACCAGTCTCTAGCACATCCTAGACATCTGCACCTAAAGCCATTATGTAGGTTCTCATCCTAACTTTTCAGAAGGCAAAGTTTGTTCCATTGAACAGAGGGGCCTTGTTGGTTGAAGTTCCTTCATGGCTAGTCATGTTTAAGATTTAGGATCTTCCCTTAGATAAAAGGGGTCGACTCTTATACCAATTGTTCGACAACTAGGGGGGGGTGAATTAGTTGTTACTATGCTTAAACAATTATGCATATTTTAAACTCTTTACAACACACTCAATGCCGATCACAATAATGCAGAATTGTAAGCAATAGAATATTCAACATCAATCACACACATGAAATATACAGAGACACATATTTCCTAAGGAAACCCATAAAGGGAAAAACTTCTTCTTCTTGCTATGATAAGTAATCTTTATTTTCTATACATTATCATTCTTATGAGCACCAAATCATTGTGAGGCTACCACCTCTGTTTTTCAAGATGCAACTTGCTGAGAGCACCAACTCTCTGGTTTCTCTAGTACCCACTAGAAGGAAGCACCAACTCCCTGATTTTTCCAGCACCAACTAGATGGAAGCACCAACTTCCAGAGTGTTCCAATACCAACTGAATGGAATCTCCAACTTCCGGTCACACAGGCACCAACCTGTATACCAGAGAACAATTGTTCTCCCTTGCACCACCTTGCCACCCTGGTTTTTCTGGCTTCAACCAGATGGAAGCTACAACTCCTCGTGTTCAAGCACCCCCTTGAAACTCTGAGGACAATAGTCCTCCCTCGCACCTCCCTACCACCCTGAAATATAAATCTTTACTTTATTGAATTTATCACAGTGATACAACATTTATCTATGGCTTACCAGTCTCATCACTATTTTGCTACACTACTCTGCTTTGCCTGCATCAATGTCTCTCTCCTCATGTCTGTTGCGCTTTATGTTCTTCTCTCAGATATGCATTTATGTTCCTTTCTTCTTCTGCTCTTTATGCTTTGTGTCTTCTTTCCATTCTATGCACCACGCCTCTTTTGTGTGCTTCAGCTCCTGCACATAGCATGCTTCTACCCGCATGAAACACTCTCAACATCAACCCCCATCTCTTCTATGTTCTTCATTTTTATATTCTCTGTGCACCAACTACACCATCTGCCTAATGCCTCTGCATATTCTTTATCTTTACTGCATAGCTAACTCACAGTCCACACACACTTCTATGTTCTGCATATTTTTTGTCACATAGAGTCCTATGCCTGATCATCATGGCAACTCTTTTTCATCCCTGACGGTTAGCCTAATGCCTTCACCATCAGTGGGATTATCATGAGATTTTTTGCCTTCTCTGACAATGTGACCCTTTGTCTTCTCTGTCACAGTCGAGCTTATCCTCTATGTTGCAGTTACAGACTTCAACACTTTTCCATATGTCAATTGTCTCTATGATGAGTCTTCATTCCAATGGCAGTTACTTTGATACCCTTCAGCTCCTCTGATGATCACATTGAGATTATTCAAATTCTTTGGTAGATACAATCAGTCGTTTTCTGCAGTTACCATCAGTTTGTCTCTAGAAGTTGTTGAGAGAACCTTCGTGCGCTCATGCCTTTCGCGCCTTTTCCCTTCCTGAGAAAAATTCACAGTAGACGTTAGTTTTTCTGACTAAGCCCCTTTCTTTCACATGACCAGTGACTGTGACCTAGGGCCCTGCACTAGGGTGCTTGGCGATTTCCTGCCATGAGTTGCCTCGAATATCTCAACTCGTGAAACTCCGAGGTGGATCCTAGAAATGCTAGCTCCTTCCCTTCTCTTCCACTGATGTGACCACTGGCTGTGACCACAACCCTATTCAAAAAGGCATTTCCCAATTTCAACGATCTTCGTTGTAGAGCCTAGTGATGTGCTAGCTCCTCCTTTAATCTTCATCAATTTGACCATCAGCTGTGACCAGGGGCCAAGCAAGAGGGTTTCGTCGCGATTTCTCATATCGCGAACTTCTGCTATGAGTTGCCTCGAAATCCCAAATTGTGAAACTCCAAAATGCTTCATATCAAATCAACGATCGAGATTTCTTGGTGATCCGACGGCCCAGATCATTTCGCGACTTCGCATATCACAAGTTCCTACAACTCTCACCTTTGACTTCTCTAGCTCGTAAGTTAGCGAAATTTTGATCTCTCGCCACGTGTCCTCTGGATCCAATGACCCAGATCATTTCGCGACTTCATATTTTACGGAGTTGGAGGATGGATCTTGGCCATTATCCTCTTCGCAGTTATACTGGATCCAATGATTGCTAGTCCTTCGCGTTTCGATCCAACGACTGAGGTCTAATATCCTCCTCTGTGCGTTCCTCCTGTCTAGACTCTGATCTGACGGCCATAGGGTATTCGGGATCGGTGATCCAACGACCATTGTCGCTCCTCCTCCTGGGCTTACGCATCCTCCTGACTTGGAAGAATTTTTAAGATTCAAAGGTTCTACGAGTCTAGATGAATTTGGGTCTCGTCTGCGTTTCTGAGAACACTATCTCTCTTGAGATTTGGTAAGGGTCTTGGCGCACACTTGCACTCTGCGTGCAATGATGCACTATTCCTCCTGAGCTTCTCAAACTTTCTCTTTTGTGTCTTCGTTGTTGTTCTTGCCATGCACACTCTGCCTCTAAACCTTCTGTGTCTTTGTTGTTGTTCTTGCTATGCACACTCTGCGTGTAAATCTGTCAACATCGTTGTTGTTCTTTCCTTCAATGACAAGCACACTCTGTATGTAAACATGCCAACATAACATACTCATCTTCTGGCGCTACAAATAGCACTCCAGCCCCTGCTCCTTCATAGGACGAAGCGCCATCAAAAAATATTTTCGATACTCCTTCTCTACTATTTACACTTTACTTTGTTTTTTCTACTTTTTTATTTTCTTCTGTACATTCTTCGAAATCATCATCTATAAATAATATACAATTTCCTAAGTCCTGATCAACAACGTGTATTGGGTAATTATTTGGGTTCTGGGGGTCACTTACAGTATATGCCAGTCTTGTCTCTCTGTACAGTCACGTGAATTGTCCACCGAAAATTGGGATCGTAGCGTAATTCATGTCCAGTTGAAGTGATCCTCCTAATTTGGAGCCCCAAGACCTGGATAACAACATGTCGTACTTGGCAGGGACGTCAGCAATGACTACATCCATAAAGATACTTTTTACAGGGATCTGTGCAAGATTTACTGCCAAATCTTTGATCATGCCAAGACATGTAACTTTTATGGAATCAAACGAGTATAAATCTTGATAAGGTCTAGTGATTTCGAGGCCCAACTTTTCCATGATAATTTTAGGCATTAAATTATGAGAGGCCCCAAAACCTAACATGCAGTTGTGGAGTAAGTAGTTGTGCACAGTTAATGTAATATAAAATGGAGCAACAAAATCCTTAGTATTTTTGATGTGTGGACCAAACATGATCGTAGGTCTTTCATCTTGTAGATTGATAACATCTGTGTGACATTCAACATTAGAAAAAATTATTATTTTAGAAATCTATTTTTTATAAATTGGATTTTTGGCAAGCTCAACCAGGGGCATGGGGATTTTAATTTTATTAAGTTCGTTTTCTAAACTGAAACCTCCAGTTATTTTTTCGATTTCTCTAGTTGGAGCTTGTGTTTCTATATTCTCTGGTTTCTTAGTTTGCGTTTCTCTTGTTTCAACTGTTTTTGCTCGGGTAGCTTGTGTTTCAACTAGCGATTTAGTAACAACTGCCTCATTCGCTTTATTTATTGATAAAATCTTTTTTGGTGGAACATTTATAGGATTTTTTTCTCTGGGCCTTAAATTGTACTTCTGTTGAAGTTTCTTTGGGCCTTAAATTGTACTTTTGTTGAAGTTCAACCATTATTGAGTCAGCGAGTCCTTCATATGCAGATTCTCCCAGATTATTTATACTTTCCTCATTATTAAACAAGGGTTCTAGGTCTAGAGACTTTTCATAATCCTATCTCATTAAATGAGGCTCCAGGTCATCGTCACTAAGGTTGTTTAGATCCTCTTCTAACTCTTCATAATTTTGCATGTCATCCCTCTGCATAAAGTTTTCAGTTTTAAAAGGGGCTTGGATCTTTTGATCTTCATTTTTTACTTGTCTTTGTTGCATATGAGGGTTAGGGTTTCTTCTGAACTGATTTCTAATGAACGGATTAGGTTTGGCTTGGTATAATTCCATCCTGGATATTTTGTTTGATAAATCTTTAATTATTTTTGCCATCTCATCCATTTTTTCTTCTGCGGACTTCCCAGATCCAGATGGCCTTGCCTGTTCTTTGAAACACCTAGGTTCTCTAGTTCCCGTCTCAACTTTGGTTTTTAATTTACCGGATGCCATCATATTTGATTTGATTTCTATGGCATCATCTTGCATTCCTACTAGAGTGACACATCTTCTTTCTCTGAAGAGGAGGGAAAAGTCGGGTTCAAAAGCCCCTGCAAAAGTTACCTTTGTCGAGGTTGAGAGGCTTTAACTTCGGCTGGGATCTTGTTGTACAACTTATTGAACCTCTGAGTAAATTCAAGAACTGATTCAAAATTATTTTTTCTTAAAGACCCTAATTCAATTAAATAATAGAGATGGTCTTTCTTTTATCCCCACTGTCTTAAAAAATCATTTTCTAGATCATCATATTGTTGATATTATGGTAGCCGCGAGATGTATTTACCTCCACATGTAACCCTGACAAGAATAGAATATTTTGGGAATCAAGAAGTAACCCTAAAGCATTGAACATAACCCTAAAATTCAAGTCGGTTCAAGGAAATTATTAATATTAAGTATTTAGTCTTCAGAATGAGAAGTCGGCCCAAACAGCTTAGGAAACAATATAAATACAAGTAGCAAGACCTCATTTTGTACACATTGCTTAGAATTGCAGCTGGGAAGAAGTGAGCACTGCAGGAGCTGGGCTAGTGCGCAAGTTTGGGAGCAGTTGTAGCCGGAAGATGGCGCAATATGTATTCTTGGTTTAGGCTCAGCCTTTCTATTGGTTATGGTTGGACTTTATGATCGGTCTTGGTTATCTTTATGCATTAGCTGTGGTTGGCTATTGGTTTGCTTCCTGAATAATTCTCTGTTAAGGTTAAGGTGCTCGGGGGTGGCTTCGACCTATGGTTGGGTGACAATATTGTTATATTGACTATGGTTAAACAAGCACATCCATTACTTTCTAACAGGTTATGGGCCCACACTATCTTCAGATAGTCTAACCACTGGAAGATAGATTGGGAGTTGCAGTTGTAGCTGTAGCTAGTTTTTGCTGCAACAATGAAACCCTAACCCTCTTGTTGATGCACCTTAAATGAATGGATTGATCTAATTTTTGGATACCCCAGTGCGCCCTAGCATAGCGCACTTCCTGGTACTCTCAGCAAGACAAGACGACAAGTTTGATTTTTTGGTCAAAATCAAGGGTTGACCAAGTCAAAGCAATTATGACTTACTCTATGAAGTCAGAAAACAAGTTAGAAGAGGCTTCTAACTTCAGAGCATGGAAGACAAGGATTGACCTCATCCTTGCCAAGAATAAAGTGTTGGATATCATGAAAGGAAAGATCGTGGAATCACAGTTCGAAGAAGGAAAAAAGAAGGAACCTCAAAACATTGCAGTTATGGAGAAGTTCAAAGATAGTGACATCAATGCCATGAGTATCATAGTTGAATCTATAAAATACCACTTGATACCCTACATCTCCCATCTTGACTCATCTAAGAAGATGTACGATGCCCTAACAAGCCTCTTCTCAGTCAAAAACATTGGACAAATAATGAGTCTGAAGAATGAGCTCCGTGACATGAAAATGAATGATGATGACAACATAACATCATACTTTGTGAGAATATCCCAGTTAAGAGATCAACTACAAGCTATTGAAGAAATCATTTCAGAGAAGGAACTGGTAAATATAGTACTCAATGGTCTTCCAAGACATGGGATGCATTTTCTGCAAGCATGAACACAAGGAAGGAGTATCCTACATTTGAAGAACTTTGGACTTGTTGTGCACAAGAAGAATCAATGATTAGTGCAAAAGAGAAACCCCAAAAGGAATACGATGAATAAGCCTTCACAACAAGGTTCAAGAATTTCAAGAATAAAAGGAAGTTTGGCTCTAGGAAGAAATCAAATCAAGAGAAAGATATGTCAAAAATACAGTGCTTCAACTGTCGAAAATATGGCCACTACAAGAATCATTGTCCCGAGCTAAAGAAAAGGAAGGAAATACACGAAGCATCAGTTTCCGAAGAAAGGAAACCCTCAAAGAAGACCAAGCAGGATAAAACAAACCTCTTCTTCTAAGACAAGGTAACAATATTCTTCAAGTTCTTGTACATACCATGTTTACATAGTTTTTGTACATATCTTGCATATCTATTTCTTAGAAGATAAGATGTTCAAAGAGAAACTATACCTATGGAAGAACAACAAGATAAGGATTGTTATCATGATGACTACAAGTCAGAAAATACACATGAAAGAATGAAGTACATTGACAACCCCTGGTAACAATTCATGTGGAAGCTATTACATAAGTAACAACTGCAGGATAAGACGAAATCAGAATCAAACCCGAAGAACCCTAGAAGAAGTAAAAACAGAAAGAAGTCAACATTCAAGAGGAAATTAGAAAGAGACTTGTGACAATTTGCAGAAGGCAATAAAGATGTAGACGGAAGCGTGGACTTTGTTAGATCGAGGGAGCCGATTATATAATTCCAAAATAAGAGCATGCATTAATGCATGAAGAAAGGATTAGGAGGGAGATAATCCTAAACAATATGATCCATTGAAGGTGATGAAGTATCTATCCATGTTCCCATCAATGGTGGCAGCCATGAAAAGAAACATGTGTTCAATTTTACTTTAGAAGAAGTCTTCTTCGGAAAGAATCCTTAAAGTATCCCCGATTGTCCATCCACATCTATGATCCTTTGATGAAAGGAAGAAGTTGGAATCTTCAGGGTATGGAATCTATAGAAAACTCCATGGATCCAAGAGCCAAAGAAAAACATGAGGACGAACATGAAGATTCTAGGAGAGAAAGAAAATCCAAAAAAAACAGTCATTACATTGAGAATCACAAGACTACTAGCTTGATTTGAACCCTCTAGAAGCAATCAAGCAGAAGAAATGGAAGTTGTGATAAGGAACAATGTAAGAAAGACTTATGAATGGAAGTATTGCGAGATCCAAAACTAAAGGCTCTCCCAAATGGAGGGAGAGGACGATGATGATAGCTTGCTCCATTAACTAGACATACCTCTACCTGAGACATTATATCTCCTACAATATCCATGGGTTGGCATTTACATCAGATGGATGTAAGGATTGTTCTCCTCATCAAAGTAATTGAAAAAGAAACATATGGAGAGCAATCTCAAGGTTTTGAGGTATACCAGAAAGAGACCCCTTGTATGCAGATGGAAGAAGATCCTGTATGGATTCAAACAACTTGGTGCAAAGCCTCCAATGCACAACATAAGCGTGGTGAAAAAAAAAATTCTATAACAAAGATATTGTATCAGAATGGTTACTCAGAAGTCCAGGATGATGAATTGCTAATCCGTGACAAACTTCCATGATGACAGAAGAAGTGCCACTTGGATATGTTCCAGTTTGAGCTTTTCCACGATGTTATGAGCTAGCAGGAAACAAAAGAGATGAATCCAACTATGATATACTATAATGATCAGATCTATATGAAGCCTTAAGAGAAAACCAGTGTTCTATAAATATCTAAGTTCATTGAAATCGAACATTACATTTTGCATGATGAAGTCCAGAAAGGAGAAGTGATTCTCCAATATCTATCTCCACAGATAAGTAGATAACAAACTTTTTGGTAAAGCCTTTGTCCAAGATGAAAAAGTTTGCATTCTCAAGAAACAAGATGGAGCTCATGGAGACGACTTCCCTATTAAAAATGGAAGAGATGATTCCCAGGTTGGGAGGGAGCATTGATGTGTTATTGATTTATGGACAGTCATTTTTTTTCAGTTCGAAAAATGGTCCAACATGAGCAGTTCCTTTCCAATTTGGAAAGTGGTTTGAGATTTCTAACGAACATGCATTTTCCAGTTCAGAAAATGGTCCAGATCGAACGGTCATTTTGTAATGAAAATGGTTCGATGGATTGTTGATGTCCCATAGACAATGATTCCCCTCGTGGCCATTGCGGGGGAATGTTCTAGGACAGTATTTCTTCTTGTCAGTCACTCTCGGTAGTGGTCAAGAAGACTGGTCCACCTCGCTGGACAATCTTCTTTCGAAGCTCACAGTTGTGAGCAGTTTCGAAGAATGGTTTGTTTTGGAGGTTGGTGCAGGACAGTCATTTCCTTAGGAAATGGTCTAGATAGTCATTCCATAGGGAAGATTCATTCTCTCCAGGTTACACTTTGTTTAGTGCCGGAGGAATGGCCCAGATAGGTGAATGGTCCAGGTTCAATAATAAGGGACATGCATTCCCTGGGGCAGACTCATTCTCTCCAGGTTGCACTTTGTTTAGTGTCGGAGGAATGGCCTAGATAGGTGAATGGTCCAGGCTCAAAAATCAGGAAAGTTATTATTCTATGCTTGAGAAGAATAGTCTAGTAGCTCATGATTGGTGTTTTACCTTCTGAGGGCAGATGCTCTTCCAGATCTCATAGATGTGAGTGGAAGAATGGCCCGGATGATTCAGTTTATATCATGACATTGTTTTTCTGTGCAGGTTGATATCAGATGATATAATTTCTATGGAGACATTATGTCTTTGGACAGTAGTTGTATGCTACTGTGGTGGATGTGTTCTACTGGTTGTGACTATGTGTCACTGATTAAGTAGTTGTGTGCTATTTGGTATGGTAGTGTACCACTAGATTGTACTACTATGGATAGACACAATTGTGTCCTATTAAATGACATTGTTCTAATTGCCATGAAGACTATCAGCTAGATGGATAATCAGTGTGTTGGTGGACTGACATTCTCCATGCAGAAAATGGTCCAGGACAATTATTCTTCTAGGACGCATGTCTGGATTAGAAGAATAGTCCTTGTGGCCCATGGTGTGGCTTCCAGCATCTATTGGAACAATTATTCTTCTAGGACATATGTCCGGATTAGAAGAAGGGTTCTTGTATCACTCTGTGGAGTGAGTAACTTATTCAACATCATATCTGATTACTCAGATGGATTATGTTTTAGAGAAATTATGCAGTTGATGTTTTCATATGACACTGATAGTGATAATGGTGCTCGTGATCTAATCATGAGATAGTCTATTCGACTATGATGATTCTACCAGTTGAATGGTATGTTTGTCCTCAAGACCATTTCCTTCAATACCTCCCTAGCTAGGAGGGAGTGTTGATATTATGGTAGCTGAGGGAGGTATTTACCTCCACGTGTAACCCTAATGAGAATATAATGTTCTAGGAAGCAAGAAGTAACCCTAAAGCATTGAACATAACCCTAGAAGACAAGTTGGCTCAAGGAAATTATTAATATTAAGTATTTAGTCTCCAGAATGAGAAGTCGGCCTAGACAGCTCAGGAAACAATATAAATACAAGTAGCTAGACCTCATTTTGTACACACTGCTCAGAATTGCAGCTGGGAAGAAATGCACACTGCAGGAACTGGGCTAGTGCATAAGTGTGGGGAGCAGTTGCAGCCGAAAGCTGCCGCAATATGTATTCCTGGTTTAGGCTCGGACTTTCTATTGGTTATGGTTGGACTTTGTGATCAGTCTTGGTTATCTTTATGCATTAGTCATGGTTGGCTATTGGTTTTCTTCCTGAATCATTCTCTGTCAAGGTTAAGGTGCTCGGGGGTGGATTTAGCCTATGGTTGGGTGACAATATTTTTATATTGTCTATGGTTAAACAAGCACATCCATTACTTTCTAACACATATGACCGTAAGGACCCTACCGAGAGTCCTCGAAACCAGGTTCTTACTTGTCCTTCAAAGGTTTGTACCAAAAGCCTTGAGTAAACATCTTCATGCTCAATGAAAAGGATATGAACAAATATTTGATCGAAAAAGGCTATGTGTTCGGTTGCGGTTAAATCTCCTTCTACCATAAATTTCGGTAGGTTTTTCATATAATTTTCGAGCAAATCATGAAGGATGGCAGGGAGGACCAAGGGAGCATATATGGTTGCTACCTTGGTAAATATTCTGGGGGATGGAGGTTGTCCTTGACCTTGTCCACCTGCTCCTCCGCCTCTGACGCCACCTCCTCCAGCAACAACCAATGGAATTCTAGGGGACGAACTTTGGGAGAAAAGGGGATTTTCGAAAAATTCGAGGGACCGAAGTGGTGATCTTTCAACTTATTTGGGATGTGGCGAAGGAAGTTTCGGAAAAAGGTCGTTAGGAGATGAAAAATCTAGAAGAGGAGGAAAAGGGAAATGTGGACTGGTTTCCTTAGACTTATAGGATGTATATATAGGAGAATCGACAAGGGAAGAATCAGGGTATAAAATATATTCTTCAAAGTTTCAGAAAAATGAAACCTTTACTTTGGGAAAGGATGGAATCGACAGAGTATCAACGACATTGGGTATAGAGAGGGATCTTTTATTCTGAACGGTAGGAGTATCAGTCGATTCAATCTCAATCTTTATCTTGTATACAATTTCCTTTGGATTTTCAAGCTTAGCCTCAGGTTTACTAGTTGATGCTTCCGCAGAGGGTACTTGTTTAAAATTCTCTTCGGGGGTTAGTTCTTCAATCGGAACCTTAGCGTTCAATTGTGTAACTTTGGGTTGATATATTTTACCTATTGATGCAATAGTCGATTTGAAGTATCCATTTAGTTTTAACAACATTTTGGGATCTGATACAAGTGTGGTCTGCTTATCGTCTGGATTCTTTCTGGTATTATTTCGATCGAATGCCAGTTTTATCTGTGGTGGAGTTTCCAAGTGAAAGATAAAAATAATCATGACTTGTGTATTCAATATTTGTTCACTATCAAAGACATAAATTTACCTTATCGTTTTCCCAGGTAAAAATAACTTTGTTTCTCTGTCCTCGGAAATAATGCCAAAAAGATGTTGTTCCTGAGATTAAACTTAAGGCTTAAAGAGTAATGTCAGGCATCATGAAAGTTTGAGGAGAACATTTTTAAAGATTTGTTTTTTCTACCTTTAGTTATAAGAGAAAAGATCCTTAAAAGAAATTAACAATATGGAAGCACAGAGGCCGTATTTCGTGTCTGACTCGCAATTGTAATATCGAATAGTGTGGGGGGAATTTACAAAACTGTTAAACAAAGTAAGGCATCAATTGTTGAATAATCTCACCTTGTTGCAGTGGAAGAAAATAGATAGTGCACCCTTGAACAAAGTATAAAGTACAATAATTCACATAGCTTGTAGGTCTTGTTTTACTCACAGTAAATACATAGGAAAAACTGCTCACTTAACAAATCACTGATATAATACAATTACAGTAGTTCTGATACTAAATTGCAATCAAATATCTATCAAGGAAATACATAGAGAAATATTGAAATATGGAAATACAGGAGAAGCACATAACCCAAACTGAACAAAATTTGGAATCTTTGTCTGCACTTGTATTAATACTCAAATGAGAGTTTTCTCTATTACATCCAGTAAGAAGCAGCCCTTAATAGATCTTGGATCTATATATTTATACAAAATTGTCACAACTCAAAACGGTTGGACTTCTTATAATAAAAATAGAAAATATTTGAAATAATACAACAATGCATAGAAAATGATGATCTTTGTTGGCATTCTCTTCTATCTCTTTGTCTGTTGGCAGAAACGCTTCTTTTCCTCATTCCTTTAGGCTGGACACCTCTGTCGTCTGGTCTTCTTAATAATTTGGCATAATGTTTTAGCCGTTGAAGTCTAGTTTCCATCTGTCCCTCCAGCCATGTTTAGTAATGCAATGGCATTTTCTTACCTACTCACAATTGTGCTTGTTTTTCCATGCTCGATGCATTGGTTTTATCTATCTAAAAATTCCACCACCAACTTTGATGGCTCAATTGTTTCATTCACCTCGAAAGTGTATAATTTACTTTCCACTTGAGGAAGCCTTTCTTGGATTCCTTTCACCTCTTGAGCTAAGGCCTAGAACTGTGAACTTGGGTTCACTAGCCATTTATTTATTTTAGGAAGGTCAATCTGGCTCATTTCCTGAATGGCTGCCAGAGTTTCCTCTTTGTTTTTTCTAGAATCATGCTGATTCATTTTGATATCGATTTTCCCCAAGGCCTCTACGATACTGCTTCCCTCAAAATCAATTTTTTTTTTTCTAAGGATGATAATGCTTCTTGGCAAGCGTCCTTCACCTCCAGATCTAATCGCTTTCTCTCTACCAAATTTGTTTCCCACACCTTCAAGGCCATATCACATCTTATTTGTTCAGAAGGTGAAAGCCGAGAAAAATTAGGGACATTATCTTTCTGTGCCAATATGATGGCTTCTTGAAACTTAGCTCGGGATGAGTGAGCTTCTCTTTCCTTAATATAGACATCCTTCAGAGAAAGGTCTACTGCTTGGTAACACTTCTGGATGGCATCAACCTTCATAAAAATATCCTGCTGGGCCATTCCAAGTTTTTCATTTATTTCCAGTGCTTGAGTCTAGAAGGCTGAAATATCCATTGATGTACCTTCAGTCAGGTATAATCTGGCTTGCAATTGCCTTATTAATTCATCACGTTGAGTGACCAATCCTTTGTTGGCTTGTGAATTTCGATGGAGCTCCTTGAGGTTAGCCCGCAACTATTGGATTTGATGCTTGTCATAAGATCTGATTTGTTCAAAGTCTTGGTTCATCTTATTCTTCACAGTTTGTTCCATGGTCAATATTTGATCTTTCAACTGCCCCACCAATAAGATTTTTTGTCTTATTTTCTCTACCAAATTCTCCACATACCATTAATTTGCAGTGGAAAAGGCACCCAATGAACCTGCGACTTCTTTCGCAAATTCTGAATCATCGCAATTATTTTCGTCATACAACATCCTCTGCCTCTTAGTTATTACCCCGTATTTCTGTTGTGATTCTCTTTTGACGATGGCACTCCATCTCTTGCTAAAGAAGAAATCTGAAGGAGGCATCTCTTCAAGCAAGATTTAGGTGAGATCACCTACAAAAATGACTTCGGAACTAGGATTTCCAAAACTAGACTACAGAGGTGTCAATGAAGTAATAAGAGTATCGATCTCCATAGAATTTTGTTGCTTTGTTGTATTGGCAGCAAATGTGGATGGTGTCGAAGGAGATGCATCCTACCCTTGTTTTAGGAAGGCTTCAAGCTGAGTCGTTGCTTAAGGGCCCGGTGCACTTGATAATGAAGATTCTACTTTTTGAGTCAAAAATTCAGAGCTCTTTGGGGTTTCCTTAATATTATGTTTACCAGAGGACCCAGGTTCAAAAACTGGAGGCATAGATTCTTATGCAGGAGAAGTGGCTATTGACTCTCTCTGTAGTACTTTCGACAAACAGTTTCGCATGTGTCTTTGGAAACTGAAGAAACTTGCCTGTTGATATGGGGACAAGGTTTGGAATTTGTTCAGTACCTCCTCATAAGACCTGACTCCACTGAATATTTCATCATGTGGGGAGTTTTCATGCACATATCTCTTCATGTTGTATTGGGCCAGTTGGTTTTCCACGATTTTGTGTGGGTCGTGCCTTTTAAATTCGATGTCAACCAATTTGACATCCTCCAAAGTTACAACCTCCACTTTCGAATGACCAAAGTCTAATAGTGAAAACATACCAACCTGGATAGGGAAGGTAGGCCATACCTTTTTCTGGGTTGCTTTAAGTTCCTTGCTAATGCCTCCTGTTACTGTCTGGTAAGCTACCTCTCTGCATACCATCCGGTCTGGTAAAAATCGCGGGAGAACATGGGGAGGAACTAAGCATCCGAAAACCCTGAAGTTTTCTTCAATGAACCAATCTGCTAGTTTTCCCAGATTTCCCATGATCCTGTCTGAAATCTGAGGAGGGGGTTGACCATATATGGCTATATGAACAAGCACCACTACATTGTGGCAGATTTCGTAGAAGAAATATTTGGACTTTTCCTCCCACTGCGTGGAATGGTAAAAGTGGATAGGCTCTGCATTGGTCGGGGTCCATATCCAATTCATTAGTGGGAAAGGGGTTATGAAGCAGATAACATCCATGACATACGCAGACATATAGAAAGGGGTGAGCTGCCCCTTTGATTTAGCCAATTTGTATTCAGTAATTTCTTTGGCCAAATTATCCGACAACATCTTGGCCCAATCAAATGTGTAGCCCTCGGCCACCTCGTGCATGATAGATACCCATCCCACTGGGAAATGAGTAGGACTCTTCTTCCCGAACAGTCTACAGAGAATCATGGCTATGTAAATCATGTGAGTTTCTAACGACGTTGTGGCATACATGCCATGAGCGTCGACCCTGAATTTCTCTGGTCGGCCCTGAATTTCTCTGGGTGCCCCCACCAAGACTTGATTATATCAGGATAACTCTTGTCATATTGTGTGCATTCATGAACTTGCTCAAACTCCAACATAAATGCATCATTGTAACTATATTTAGGATTAGGAGATAGCTTATACATTACTTGGAGGTGTTCTGGTTGGAAATAACCAACAACAACCTTTTGATGGTTGAAAATGCTCCTTGTTTGGACGTCGATGTTTTCTGGGGCCCAGCTTATCATGTCATTATACAGCATGAGTCTCGGTCACACAACTATATTGTGTATCTCTGACTGGGCTATATATCTGAGTTTATCTTTGTGAATATCATCCACTTCATTGCCAAAATCTTCTGGGCAATTTATAATCTCATGTTCCAGAATCTCGAACACATGTGTCCAAGATTTAGCAGAGTCTATAACTCATGGTGTATTGTCTGACGGAACGTCCACATTCAAATTTGAAGCCTCACCAGCCGTATCAGTCTTCTTCATCATCTTTTGTGGTGCCATGATATCGAGAGAACAAAATGAGGTTACATGTTGCAGAGGAATTGTGTGAGCTTCTCAATCAGATAAAACTTGCTACTTTGCGAAAGGTGAAAATGAAATTCAAAATCAAAGCATTTTTATTCACATTAGATGCATTGATTCTAGTATATCTTTAATAACGACAAATTTATTAACTTTAATGGAAAAGTCTACCTCATGATCCGCAATCTTCGTTAAAAATCATTACCGTTGATTTGTCATAAATGTCATTAATATTCAACGGTTTGTGTTTGGGAAATTTAGATGAGACAGAGTGAAAACTATTCGAATCCCGAATCTGTGAAGGTTAATCCCTGGATAATCGTTTTCAACACTTCAATTAATCATGTTTAAAAGGTGTGTTAACTTTAAGCGTTTTAGAGATTCAAACTTTGGGGTTTTTAAATGTAGATTGAGAGGAAATACTCGAAACCCGAAAATGTGAAGTGATTAATTATCCAGTAATTAATTTAAGTCTTAATTGATCATATTTATGACTTTAAGTGTTTTGGAGATTCGGACTTCGGAGATTTTAGGATATGATGAAAGGTAAACGTCCGAACCCCGAAGCGTGAAGTCATTAATTATCTCTTGACCATGATCAACTTAATTAATTAAGGTTTAATATTTCGACATTTTGGTGCTTCGGTGATTTATGAATTAGTTCTTTGTTATATTTCTGAAGGGTCATCTCCCATAGTGACGTGTCGTATATGATGTCATTCTAGATGACATGTCGAGAAAAGGGAGGTTCCATGTGTTATTTAGAATCAAATGAATCTTCAAACGAAAAATGTCAGAAATGAGTGCCACATGTCAACTTGGGGAAGACTCAAAAGATATAAGTGTACCATGACTCATGTCCTTCAAAGGTTTAGGAAAAGTGACGAACGAACACTTTCGGGTTTCGAGATTTTTATCGTTAAGACTTATCGAAATACCCGAAGCGCGAAGCTCCGAAGCGACCTTCAATGATTCACGTTATTAACCATCAGGCGGCTCCAAAACTCTGGAGAAATTAGGATCGTTCGATCAAAACGGAAATCCTTCATCAACGACGGATATCACGTGCTCCTTATTTCTAATTAACCAGATATGAATTTGATTTGAAATTTGAAAGTCATTTTCTAAGTTACCGTTTTGGGAAAGATTATATTTTCAAGAAGTGGAAAAAGGGAATCTCAAAAGTTCGGAATTATATGTGTTCCAACATGACTAATACTTCGATGAAAATAATGCCTAAGGTGGATAAGTAAAGGGTAAAGTCCTTGTTGAAGTCAGGGGGGTTCATTAATGGCATATTTGAGAGTTCTATTTTAATGAATCAAAGGCTTGTTTCACTAGATCATCCCATATGAAGAGGATATTTTGATGCAACATTCTTCAGAATCAACGGGCACAAGTCACATAATCAGGAACATAGCGACATACAAAATTAGTTTTTCCTTGTAGGCTTTGTAATTGGCATAATGTCCATGGAAGGGGAATTTGTGTCTGGTGGCTTCTTCTTTCAAGGGGTCAACCATGATGTCACAAAGAGCACAAGGAGGTATCACCCAAATGCAAAGAATGGACTAGGTGGAAATATCCTCACTAGAGGCATTAGGTGGATTCATCGTGTCAAAAGACCATCAATGGCTATTGGATTCACTAGGGTGAAGGCCCATGACTTGGGGAAAAAATGTCCAAATTTGGAGGGCAGGGGATCATGGCATTGGCTTCTGAAAGTGAGGAAATGGTCTATTATTCGGACACTTTTCAGACCGAAAATTATGGCCCCCTCGCTACCTATAAGATTGTCCCAAAGATTGGTAGAGAATGGCTTCAATCCAAGCTCGAATTGGAAAAAGGGGCTCTTGTGCCTAACAACCACGATTTTGAAATTATATGTCTTCATACTATAACCCTTCTCACCAAATTCTCAATGCTCGTCCTTTGACACAAATTGGGCTTAGGATGAGAGAGATATGGCCTTAGAAAGGTCACGGGAAAATGTTGTTTGGAGGGATGATTTGGGGAAAATTTGAAATTAAATCTAAATTCTAAAATCAATTCTATAAATACTATATTTCTTAAAGTCTACAAGCTTGTAGCTAAAATGGGTCTCTTTCGGTTTCAGAAAATTCAGCTCTAGAGGCCTCCAATTAAGCCTCATTTCGACACTAGCCTCTAGCCAAAACCAAGGTTCCTAACACTCTTGAAAGTCCTACTAAAATTCTAGGTTGAATTTGTGAGTGTAACTATTGTAGCTATGATCTACACTCCATTATGGTCGCCTAGACTAATTCTTGGTGAAAATCTATCTCTAAATGAGGAAGATATGCAATTAGTTTAGTCAATGTCCCTTAGGGGGAAAATGAAATTTTAATATATAGTTATTTTGAAATATATGTATATATATATATATACAACATCATCTTCTAACCTTTATCCCTTTTTGTATACATATGACCTGGTGATGATGACGGGACAACCCCTCGCCCCTCCCCATGTTATATTTTGAAAAAATATAGGCAGGGGTGGTGTATGAGTGGTGTGTAGGTGACCAACAAAAGAACCTGCCCCTAGGGTTTGAGAGGAGGTGGCGTGGTAGTGGCCTTTGTTTGCAGAGGAATGGGGGACCGTCGATCCAAGTGGCAGCTAGGTGGAGCCTTGTGCACATGGTTGGTGGAAAGGAGGGACACTTGGACCATTTTTTTTAAGTGGGTTTTAACTTTAGAAAGGAGGGGGAGGTTGTGAGTTTGACCCCTTCCCTCTCCTTTTATTTGGTTTTTCTTTGTATTTTTTAGAATGAAAGGGGGAAAATGGGGGAGGTCAAGGGTTCAAACCCCCTCACCCTCAATTTTGCACCTACATGACTGTTACAACCTAACAACCCATAATTTTTCTAAGAGGGATCTAGAGCTTGGGCCTGGTGCCCAAGAGGGATTCAAATCCCCTCCCTCTTTCAAATTTTCCTAGAAACCACTCAAGTGTAACAAATTTGAACTAACAAAATTCTAAACCAACAAGTCTATTGCACCCATACTTAACCATAAATAGTATTAACTAGCAATCTAAATTTAGCCATGCAATAAAAACCAACCATTCCCTCAAACAATTCTCTCAAACACCCTCATTCATATTTTGAACCAGTGCTAACATAACCATTCTTTGAAACTCTATAAACATGCAATGGAGGAAATTTTTAAAGCACTATGGGACACCTGCGTTATATTTCCCATAGGGGCCATACAATTTATGGTGAAAACTATGTTATCTTAATACTTGGAGATGAACTTGAGCTCCATTCCCTTCCTCAAAAACCTGTCAAATGAATCCTGAAAGGGGTAGGGAAGGAGTTTTATATTTTGTCATGCCCATGCTCTCCTCCTTTTTAAAATAATTTTCTCGAAATGTGTGCAAATTCAACCCTAGTTTAATTTGACTTTCATTGACAGAGACCAAGAATGTGGCTAGATGAGACATAGCCAGAATGTGGCATGGGACATACAATTGGAAAGGTCTTGATGAACCCATCACGAAAACACAACTGACAATCTGATCGTGTGGCCGCCTAGGCCCTCAATTTTGGCCAGGAAATTTTTCCCTCTAAACCTTGATTTTCCAATGGTACCCACAAAATACCCAAACTTGTGAAAGTTGCCACGTTTCCATACGATATCTAATCGGGGAAAACGAAGTATCGTCAAAAAGGACTCAATGAGTAATTCATTGATATGGGTATGAAACTCTAAGATGAGGTTTTTAAGTGCTTCTTTGACTAACCTAAATGTTTTCCATGCAAGTTGGTTAGACCATCCCACCTCAACTAGTTAAGAGATTTTTGATGGATATAATTGGGTCATACAATGTCGAAATGAGGAAAACGAGGCACCGTTGGAAAGGTCTATGAGTCCAATATAGCATGAAAATTATGATCTTCTAATTTTGATCCTATTAGTGGCATTTTTTAAACCATGAATCACTATCACCAAACTAACCTCTAAAACTAATCCTAAAATTGTGAAGGCTCGTTTTCAACAATCGAAGCTCAAAACTAGGCATATGCTATAATGTTGGAAAGGTCTCACATTTCCCTACATGACCTTTACACATGTTTTTCCTTTTGAGTCATATTTCAAAATATAAACTTGATCCAGGTGAATACTAGTGGCCACCTACCCGTTCCACTAATTCAGAACGGTTCCACATCTTGGAAGTTTTTCTACGGTTTTTCAGGTCCCAAACTTTCGGGGCCATTTTGAGGCCCTAAATGACGTTTTTTGGCTTGACAACGCCTAGCATGTATCTAAAGGTAGATGCTATGCCAAATGGAATGCATACTCCTTGGCTAGACCTTTCCAAAGGGGTATTGAGTGCCCCCAAAAAATATAGTATGCAAAAGTTGCACCCCTGGGAAGTTGAGGTATCAACTAACCACATCAGGGCCCACAAATCTTTTGGCGTTTCATATTCTCAGGTTAGGGTTTTGGATGTTTATGGTTTTCTCATTGTCTCTTTATGTTAAAAGGCATTTCCAACCTCTTTGTAATCAACTTCTTGGGAATGAGTGTAACCATCACATGTCTCTCTTCAGAGATAAGCTACCACCATTCTAGCTAGAGTGTGTGCTTTTCATTTTACAATATTTTGTATTCCAAAGAGTTATTAATAGAAACTGAGTTTAATTGTATTACTATGTTTCTTGCAATATCTCCATGTGTTTCCTTGTTATCTCTCTACCTTCGTGTCATTCTCAATATAATCTGGATCAGTGGTATCATAGCATTATGCTCCTTGTCGTTCTTAGAGCATGTCCCCGATGAGGTCAAGGTATAGAGAGTTGGGTCTCAAGCTAGTTTCTCTTGAGGACAATCGCTCTTGCTAGCCCAAGCAACCTCCTATGGCGGAAGAAATGAGGGAAAGCGAAGCATGAGATCTTATCAAATTGTTGCTTGAGGAATCCCACACACGATAGAGGAATGATATGATGAATAATCTCGCCTAGATCCTTCGGAAACTACCAACAACAATGGAGGCACCTTCAACCAACAATCACTTCGGAGGTGCGAAGCCATTTAAGGTACAATTTAACTTTTATATTCCTTTATTTGAAGGCCAGATAGACTCCAATGCTTTGGAAAATGGTTAATTCTGCTAGAGGGTTATTTCTTTGTCCAAATTGTTTCCAACATTGAAAAAATCACCTTTGTGCTCCCTAAATCCCTTTCCCATGTCACAGATTGGTGGGATACTTACTGTGAACACCATGCCGAAGATGAATCTGCAACTTTTGAGCCAGGACCCACTTGGGTGGCTTTTGTTGATGCCCTCGAGGAGCAATACTACCTTGTTAGAAACTATGATGACCAGTACATGAGATGGACAACTTTGTGTTAGGAGAGAGACCAAACGGTTCCAAAGTACACCAACATCTTCCATACGTTACGCACAAAGTTGAGTATTAAAGACTCCGAGTGGCACCTAGTCCTGAAATATTGCAATGGTCTACATAGGTACATCCAAATGGATATGGAGTTCCTAGACATCTCCTCAATAGGATTTCAATTCTACAAACCCATTGCAGTAGAAGCACAGTAAAGGTGGCCCTAAATTCCAAAGAAAGGATGGTCATCCCCAGGACAACCAGTCCAAACCATAGGCAAAGAAGGGTAATGGGAAGTCGAAGAAGGACATTGAAAAGTGGTGTCAATTTCACAAAATCCCTTGGCACAACACTAATGAATGTCACTCTAAACAATAATTTTTGGTTGAGATGAAATCCTTCTAGTGGGATGTCGACTCAAACTCATATTCAAAACTGGATAAGGGAAAAAAATCATTGGCACAGAACCCAATGTCAAAATCGCTAACACAAAATTCCAACCAGGGGAACCATAGAATCCTGAAGAAGAGGAGTTCCTCTTCCACTCACAGATGTGGGTGAAGGGGATGCCCCTCCATTTAATTATTGACAACGGTAGCCAGAAGAACCTAATATCAGTATATGTCGTTAAGAGGTTGAACCTATCAACAATGTTGCATCCTCAACCATATACCATCGGTTGGCTCAGCCAAGGATGAGACATTTTTGTTAGCCAACAATGTCGCATGCACAACAACATCAAACCCTTCAAAGATGAGGTATTGTGTGATGTTTCCCTCCTTGAATTTTGTGATGTTATTTTAGGACAACCATATATGTGGAAGTGTCATGTTGTCTATGAATCTATCCCCCCTAGTGTCATTATTAATTTGGGAGATCAAATCTACATGGTATCAGAGACAATCATAACTATTGTGGTCTCTTTGATCTTCGAGAAGCAATGCAGAAAGGTGGTCTCTCATACTGGAATATTTGTCCTCTTTATGGTCCGGTCGAAAGGTGAATGAAAGGTCACTGTAACCACTGAAACCTCTACACGAGGTCTCTCTACACATAAACAACAGGTGGACAAGATAGTAGAAGAAAAAAAAGATATATTTGCCTCAATAGGGTGCCTTTGCACTGATAGGTAAAGTAATCAATTGATTTGACACCCGATACTCCTCTACCTAACGACCTATATACAAGCATTATGTTATGGAGAATGAATAAATCAAACACTAGATCCAAAAAATAATTATGAAGGGACACATCAGACCAAGCTAATCACCTTGCGGGAGGCCAATTGTTCTATTAGAGAAGAAGGATGGGACATGGAGACTTTGTATTAATTAAAAACTCCTGAACAATATCATAATCAAGAATCAATATTGAATCCCCCAGATTCATGATCTCCTCAATCAACTCAAGGAAGCCAAATTTTTCAGCAGATTGATATGAAGTTGGGCTACCACCAAGTGTCGATTTTGTAAAGTTGATTTCAAAATCTCATTACAGTCGGGTGGCAGGACACTTTGGTGTGGACAAAACAATGGTAGTATTGCAAAAGAATTTTTATTGGCCAAAGCTTCGACAATACGTTTGCAAGTACATCAGATCCTTCATTGCCCGCATCATTTCCAAACCTGCCATCAAGAAACAAGGGCCCTACACCCCTCTTCCTACTCCATATAGGTCTTGGGAGTCCATCTCCATGGATTACATGTCTGGTTTGAATTCAAACAAGCATGGGAATGACTGTGTCTTCATGGACATTGATCAATTCTCTAAGATGGAATTTTTGGCACCCTGAAAGAAGAGCATCATAGCTGAGGCCATCGCTAAGTTCTTACTTGAAATTGTTTGGGTTCATTTTGGGCTCCCACATACCATTATTTCAGATCAAGATAATAGGTTCTTGAGTATTTTTTGGTCTAGCCTACGGTTGATGATAGACACCAAGCTGACCAAATTGATTGCCTTCCACCCATAGATTCATGGACAAACAAAGGTAGTCAACAGGATGATTGTCCATATATTGAGGATGTACAATTCTAAACATACACATAAATGGGATGAGATCCTTCATTATGTTCAACATAGCTACAACATAGCACTCCGTAGCTCTATTGGCCATAACCCTTTTCAGGTGTGCTTGGGGTTCCATCCAATGGCCCATGTTGGCGTAGCTCTGCCCATTGCAGTTGCACAGGAAAATTCCTCCCATGCTCAAACCGAGACTGATCAAGTGACCAAATTTGTTGAGCGAATCCAACACATCCAACAACAAGTTCATCATATTTTGTAGAAATCCAATGCCAAGTACAAACAACACCATTATCGACATTGGGTGCCACACAAGTTTTAGGTGGGAGATAAGGTATGATTGCATTTGCAGAAAGAGCACCTCACATGACCCAATTGGAACCTCTGTTGACTCTGATATAGGCCTTACACCATCACCAAGGTTGTGGGTGAGAATGCTTTTGAGTTAAGTATTCCCCATTTCCTTGGCTTGCACCCAGTATTTAATGTGGAACTACTTCGACCATATTTTCCACCTCCATGGACACTTCAGATGCAGTCAAGCACTTGGCCCCTACATAACTCAATCCTGAATGCATTGAACATGCGACATATTATGGAATCATGGACACCAATATGAAGGGCACCCACCAACATAACATCCAATTCTATCGGGTTGTCAAAGCAGGGAAACTTCTTCACCAAGGCAAGTGGCTCACTAGGAGTCAGATTCAGCAAAAGTTTCTCCATCTGATGGAGGAACTTGACACAATGGAGACAATTTATTCCTAAGGGGGGGAGGACCGATCCAAGTGGATATTGGTGGCCACCCACATATTCTAGTAATTCAGAATGGTTCCGCATCTTGGTAGTTTTTCTACGATTTTTTAGGTCCCAAACTTCAGGGGTCATTTTGAGGCCCTAAACGATGTTTTTTGGCTTGACAACATCTAACATGTGTATAAAGGTAGTTGATAGGTTGAAAAAATGTGTACTTCTCGGCTAGACCTTTCCAATGGGGTAACGAGTGTCCCAAATGGAGATCATATGCAAAATTTACACCCCCGAGAAGTTGACCTATCAACTAACCACATTGGGGCCCACAAACCTTTGGGTATTTCATCTTCTGGGGTTAGGGTTTTGGATGTTTAGGGTTTTCTCATTGTTGCTTTATGTTAAAATTCATTTTCTGCCTCTTTGTAATCACCTACTTGCGAATGAGCGTAGCTGTCACATCTCTCTCTTCGGAGATAAACTACCACCATTCTAGCTAGCGTGTGTACTTTGTATTTTACAGTCTTTTGTATTCCAGAAAGTCATGAATAAAATCTGAGTTTAACTGTATTACTGTGTTTCTTTCAATATCTCTGTGTTTCCTTTTTATATCTCAACCTTCATGTCATTCTCAATATTATCTGGATCAAAACTAATAAGTAAGTCACAACTATGAAATTTGGCCTTTTAGGAGACGTGCAACTCATGCCCTTCGTAGACCAATCACACAAACTCATAATC
Source organism: Picea engelmannii (assembly GCA_009831015.1). Classification (NCBI taxonomy): domain Eukaryota; kingdom Viridiplantae; phylum Streptophyta; class Pinopsida; order Pinales; family Pinaceae; genus Picea; species Picea engelmannii. The sequence continues at coordinate 48,933 of ML787743.1, read as the reverse complement.
AAGCAAATAATAGCTCATTGAAAATCTGATCTCGATCCCTATAGGGTAAAACCACAGTATTTTCTATAAAATGAACATAAATTATTTTATTTTCTATAAAAGATTGTGTTCATATGGGACCCACCTAGTGACCAATGAAAGGGGCCAACATTGAAAATTTTGCAAGTTGAGTCCTCACCTCATGAAATCCATTTAACCCTACTAACCCTCTGATTGATAATTGAGGCATTGGCCAAACTGAAATTTGAACCTCGTGACTGACTTGAACTAAGACCAAGTGACTTAAAATCAATGATTGATACTCCTCTAGTTTCTACGAAAGATCGTGTTCATATGGGACCCACCTAGTGACCAACGAAAAGGGCCAGCATTGAAAATTTCGCAAGTTGAATCCTCACCTCATGAAATCCATTTAACCCTACTAACCCTCTGATTGATAATTGAAGCATTGGCCAAACTGAAATTTGAACCTTGTGACTGACTTGAACTAAGACCAAGTGACTTAAAATCAATGATTGATACTCTTCTAGTGTCTGATAAATCACTATGTGCTCGAGTGAACCTTTAAAAGAAACCTCTTGATACTTTTTAATGGGAAAGGGCCATATTAACTATGACTCCTACCACTATCTTTGACTGGAACCAGAACTTGATAGGCTTCTTAGAGTAACCCTCCTACTAGCACATGAAGATAAAAAATGAGAACATCTTGTTGAGCCTAAAGCAGATTTTTGGGTCAACACTAATGATAGGAGTCTCAACTCAGAAATGTCCAAGTCAAAGGTCATTAATTATGAGTTGGATGGCTCAATGATTCCTAGTGAAAATAATAAGGCCTTCCTTTGATAAGGAAAATTTTGGAGGACCAAGAGAGAGGACATGGAAACAAGTGATTGTGCCAAGTTGTCAACATTATTATAGCTATGAGGAATGCTCATATGGGTGTTATGAGTTGTGTGACATAGAGGCGCCTTTAGTATAGTGCATGGTGTATAGTCATTACTAGGACACAAATTTTACAAGGGACCACTAGTGGATGGTCGAGTAGCCTCTGGATTTGTCAGAGTTAGGTTAGGAGGCATGTTGTATTATTGGTTGCAACTTTGAAGGTGGATCTCCACCAAATTCATGTAAATTTTTTGATAGGAAGGATCTCTCAATTGAGTAATATTTGGAGGCGGATACGACCCTGATGCTTGGGAAGAGTTGTCGGTTTCCTATTAGTTCATAACAACCCTTTGTTGAGGAAAAGGGTTTTACAAGATTACTTGTTGTGGCATGGTAGGAAATGGATGTTGTGGGTATTAGTCCCAAATGATGGATTTGAGGGCAATGATGAGTGTAATGACCAATATCACCGCATAATGCATAAGGGAAATTGGTCCTAGGAGAATTGTTCTTTCCCTATTTTAGTTGGTTGTTATTACCAATTAGCACTAGTTTCCTCGGTTGGTCATTACCTCCAACATTATTGTTTGGGTTAGAGGAATTTCCCTTTGGTCCTTGAGGTGGGTTTTACACCATGTTATTCCCTTTCTTCTTTCCCTTTTTTGTGGATTTGAGGGATTTACCTATTGAAATTCTCAAATGTTTGGGTTTGCTAGGTGGGAGAAGGTTGGTCAATGTTAACATTAGCTTGTTGTGTGGTGGATTGCAATGTTGCGATACTTGATGGATGATTATGGAATGCATAGTACATATTGGCCTGTGGAGGGGAACTGCATGGGTTATGTGAATTATAAGACATGGAAGCACCTCCATTACATTTTTTACTATTGCATGAAGGGCCATGTCTATGTTGTGAAGCATGTATTCCTGAGGGGGGTATGCTAGGACCAGAGTGGGATGATGTGTCCCACCATGCAGGTTGTTGGGAGAAGTGTAAGTCATGTTGTAATACCCATATGTGGGTTGACCACATGAAGTAGTAGTGCCACTTTAGGAGGTGCTATCCCCTGTAACGATTACCACAATGTTTGGTTCCATAGTGGGTTGAGTGACCATATTGTTTAGTAACATGAGAAATAGACTCAATAACACCATTCACTACATGTGATGCACTAGGAGTATCTTGTTCAAAAGAGTGAGGATGAGGAGAACTAGGAATGATCGTGTATAAATACCTTTATTGGGCATATATGAGGTCAGAATGTTTCACTTCTAGAATGGCCTCATTTTATGTTTGAAGCATGGTGGTGGCCATATCTTTGGCGATTAAGAGTAAGAGGGATTTCAAAAATCAATCCAAGAGGAGTTTGTTTTTAAATTTTATCTTCCACAAGCTATGCTACTAATGCCATTCATGGATGTGATTCATGATATGGGTAGATATTGTTTGGTGAAGATCAATAAGGATTTCCAAGCTTGTGTTGTGACACATCGGTAACTGGAAGAATGTTAAGAATGCATTGGCTAATGACATAAAGTTTACATGTGACTCGACTAATTTTTCAATATACCACTTGGTTGATGGCTCGATGAGGGCTCTTTGAAATAACCTAATCTATATAGTATCATCAGTGATGCTATTATATAACCACCTTCGATGAAAATTGATGACGTGATTGGTCATATCTTCACCTGGTTGTTCCTTGAATTTGGGAATATCAAAGGGTAGCTTGGTTGGCATGGGTGGCCAAGCAGGATCATGTAAGATTGGGTCATTGGTGAGTTTTATCAAATCAAAGATATTCAAACTAGCCATAAATGGTAGGTTAGTGTGTGTGGTGGTGGTAACAATAATGACAAGGGTGGTGGTGGTGGCACATTTACCATTGAGAGGACTGGTGTGTGCTTGAACTTGGTGACATAGAGTTTCGAGAACATGATCTTGTAGGTGATGTGCTTAATAAGGATAATCCTAGTAAGAATGAACCTAACAATGTTTCACTTGAGCATGGGTGTGAGGGAGATTCTATTGGTCTCAGTGGAGAAACCAAAATATTAGGAATGCCTCCAAGAAAAGGAGGAAGGTTGTGAAGTCTAATTGAATGCCTAGGTGACCGGGAATTCAATATTGTTCTTAACTAAATCAAGTTCTCAAAAGTATAAGGTGATATGTCAATGAAACAATTCTAATATGAAAAATAATGATCTACTTGGATAAAATATGTGTATATTGAAATGTTATATGAACATATTTCACTAAACCACTATATACATTTTTATGTATGGTTTTTTTGCATGATGTTTTGAAAAGTAAAAGCATGTATCATATGACTTCTAATGACCTTCCACTCAAATTGTAACTAGGCCTTCCAAATAATTATCAATAGATAAGGCATGAATCCACTGAAGATGACAAGTAAAGGTGAAAAAAAGTCAATTGTAGTGAAGGGTTTTGTGGGCATTTCCCAATTGTCAATGCTATTTGTCTAAGGTGCAAATGCAACCCACAAATGCCACCTATGTAGAAGTCATAAATTTTGGACATTAAGTTACCTTTCAAAAGTGCAGACAAGGGACTCTTAGCCTCCTACAGTCAAGGGTCATAGTTGAAAAAGAGTTGGGTGGCTCAATAAGACTGAAAAAAGAACTTTACCTCAACATATGACCCCTCATGGTATCTCCTTGTCTTGGTTTTAACACACTTGATATACAATGATTACAAGCTCCCTAGGAAAACAATTATGTTTCATATGAAAAATGACTATGGGGAATTATTTGAATGCATATCCGTACAATTGTAACTTATACTATAAATTATTTGTTGACCTCAAATGGATGAATTAAGTTGGTTATTTAAGGGGGTTGTATTGGCATCGTGAACTAGTAGATTTGATTAATGGTGTGACAAAGGAGGCATTTTAGACTTATAAAACTTTTTTATTCATCAGGATCGCTTTATGGGTGCAGGGTGAAGAGTATACTTGGATTGAAGTAGACTCTTTAGGTCATTTCTATGTGTGTTTCAAGTGGTGAAAAACAATGTTGAACTGGAATGGTAGGAACTAAATTGCAGAAAGTGAATATTGCGAAAACTTTGAAAATTTGATAAAGACAAATATTTTAACTTGGGGTTCTTTCTTCATCTAATTAATTTCTAAGTGTTATGAAATAATTTTGTGAATGACAATTCACAATATAAATGTGAATGTTATAAGGGATGTATTTCACTTTATCACCCTTTTTTTTATTTACCAAGATCATTTGTGAGCATAAGGCAAAGAACATACTTTGAATGATAGAGATTGTAATTCCCTTGTTTGTGTGATTTTATGATAGCATAAAAAACTAATCTATAAGTGAATGATAACTTTGAAAAATGTTGACTAATAATAAATTGTTCAATCAAGGAAATAATTGCAATTAGTGAGTGATTAGCCACAAGAGTTCTTTTCCCACCTAGTTATTCCTTTTAAATGAGTTTAAGCAATGTAATTTGAATAAACCAACAATTACGAAAAATATATGAAGTCATAAGCTCTGAATCAAAGTGAAATGACAAACAATAAACCATCCACATGGAAAGTATGAGGAATTATGATTCCACCCCCTAGCCATTAGATGATTTAATTACTAAGCACAAGAAATGAAAACCCACCACCCAAACCTCATAAATCCACTACCTAAGCTCAAAAATTGAATTTGAGTGGACTTGAGCGGGCTAATACAGACACAGTTGGTTGAATCACGCATGGAAGCAATCAAATTCCTATGTGGAAAAATGGTGTGACCAATGCATAGTTGGGCTACACATCTCACATGGGTATCGAAGGTTGTGTCGTGTGAATCTACCGAATCAAAGAGATACAATTGTCTGAAATGCCAAGAGCTCAAAAATGATATTTTTGAATTCTTACCTCCACTGGTGGGTGTTGAGTGAACCTATAGGCCTACAAATGAACTTGATAGTCACCACTTGTTAGATATAAGTTTAAAACAACCTAATAAGTAAGATATGTTGATATAAACCCAAAGTGGAGTCACCAATTTGTATTTGGGGTTTTGTTTCATTGGAGAGCAAAACTCATTGTTTTAGCTAGGTTGTAAGCTAAACAACAGACAATTATTAGTTGTGTAACAAGCATAATGTTGAAATATTGTAATTGCAAAGAGTATTCTAATTATTATTGAGTTATTTTTATATAGATCAAATCCCCTTTTGTGGATTGATCATGTTGGGTCTTGGATATGACCAAATCCCCTTTTGTGGATTGGTCAAACCATGTTTATATGGTGGTAATTGTGAAGTCATCCCCTAGAGATAATTAAAGTGGTTTTAACCACTAGATGGAGAAGTTGGCCCTGCTTGGTGAAGAGACACAACCCTAGCGCCTCCCAGCTAGTATAAATAAGAGAGGATGACGCCTCATTCACTCACTCACTCAAGTCACTAATCTAGTGCACAAGTTTGAAGGAAGTTGAAGTTAGAATAAGGAGAAGAGAAAGGTGCATGCTTTAGTGGTGGATTATCTTTAGTGTTTTGGTCTTTCTCTTGGCATTGTATTGGAAATCTATATTAAGGAAGTTTTTTGTTGGGTTTTCTCCCACGTGAGGGTTTCCCGGGATAAAATGTTGTGTACTTTGTGATTGTGTTTCTCTCAATGATCCTACTTATGCTATTATTTTCTAGTAAATTGAAAATAACTTAATAACAGCTCTAAATTGGAAATGGTATCAAAGCTAAACTGAAGAGAGCACCTATCACTGGGTAATCAAAAAACGTCATTGTTGTCGTATAAGAAAATTAGGGATTTTTGTTGGATTGGAACTTTTACGTAAAAACCATATAGAAAAGTGCACCCTAGCCTAGTGAAATCATTAGCAGCTTGAGCACACCTTTTCAGTGGACAGAGCCTCCAGGAAGTGTAACCCTACTTTTTACTAGTACCAGAAAACCAGAACCAGTACCAGACGTACCAGTCCATATTTTTGTAGGTCAAGTTTCAAGGGGTAAAACTTGAAATTTTTGAGGTCTAACAGCTCTAGCCTACTTGCCTTAGCCCATCACATCTCCTACTAAGTTCAAAATCACTTTTTGAGCACTTTCAATTTTTGGTCATTTTCTCAACTCCAGGTCAAGATGCCTGCAAGCACTAAGCTTGTTGAGAAGTTAGAAGGTGTGGAAAACTTCCATGCCTGGAAGTACAGACTTGGACTCATTCTTGAAGAGAATGGCCTAGAAAAATTCATAAAATAAAATGTACCAGAACCTGAAGAAGAAGCAGCCAAAGAAAAGTACAAGAAGGATATGGTCATGGGCAAAAGGATCATTGCAGATTCCATTAAATATCACTTGATCCCTCAAGTGTCTTCTAAGAATAATCCAAAATAAATGTTTGAAGCCCTAACTAGAATGTATGAAGGAAAGAACATCAACCAGAAGATGAACTTGAGAACCCAACTCAAGAGTACAAAGATGTAGAAGGGAGAAATAGTCCATGACTATTTCTGTAGGGTTTCTCAATTCAAGGAACAATTAGAAGCAATTAGAGATAACATAGATGAAGATATAAATATAATGATAGTTTGTAATGGTCTCACAAGACCTTGGGATGAATTCATCCAAACCATATGTGCAAGAAAATAAAAACTCCATTTTGATAGCTTATGGGAATAATGTGTTCAAGAAGAAGCAAGAGTAGCCAACAGAGAAGCAGTGCTATTAAAGGATGAAGACCAGGCCCTAGATGCTCATGCTAAAGGAGGAAGGAAATCGTTTCATTTCCAAATGGAGACCCATCTTCATAAGGAATCTCACTCTCCAAGGAGATTCAACCACTTCCATAAAGAATCTCACCCTCCAAGGAGATTCCATAAATTTCAGAAGGGGCAAAGAAGAGAAAACGATTTCTTCTCTTATCAATGTTATCATTTTGATAAGATGGGACACATTTCTAAGGATTGTCCTTCCAGAAGGGTAGAATTCAAGAAGATAAGTAACAAAAGACATCATGCACATACAACTAAAGATGATGAACCACCCAAGAAGTTAACTAAAGAAGAAATTAAAGATTATGTCTTATGATACCCGGATAAGATACTTGGCTCTCAAGCACATGACATGAACCTCGATAAGAATGAAGGATGTATCCCATGTATCATAAGAAGGAGGTTTGTACTTTTTCACTCAGATGTATGTGGTCCAATGAAATTAACCTCTTTAAGTGGGTATGTATACTATGTGTCATTTATTGATGATTACTCTCGCAAGACTTGGGTTTATTTCTTGAAATCCAAAGATGAAGTACTTGGAAAGTTCAAGGAATTCAAAGCCTTGGTAGAAAATATCTCTGAAAGAAAAATCAAGATACTCAGGTCAGATAATGGAGGAGAATACACCTCAAAAGGGTTTGGAATCTTTTGTAGAGATGTCGGGATTAAGAGGGAGCTCACCACTCCCTATAATCCTCAACAAAATGGTGTAGCAGAAAGAAAGAATAGAATAATAATGGAAGCAGTGAAGACTATGATCCATGATCAAGATCTTCCAATGCAGTTATGGGCTGAAGCAGCAAGAACATCAGTCTATGTCCAAAATAGGTTATCCCATAGTGCACTTGGATTCAAAACCCCCGAAGAGATGTTCTTCGGAAAGAAGCCAGGAGTAAGCGATCTCAAAATATTTGGATGTCTAGTGTTTGTACACATTCCAAAAGAAAGGAGAACCAAGTTGGACCCTTCATGAAAGAAGGGAATATTTGTTGGATATTGTGAGGTCTCCAAGGCCTTCAGAATTTGCATACCAAGTTACCATCATATTGATATCAATAGAGATGTAACCTTTGATGAAGATGCAACACTTAGGAGATCAAGGAAGTGCCAACTTGAAGAAGTATATGAAGAAGAACTTGTAGCTCCCAGAGTTGCAGAACCTATGAAGGAAGTTACAGTTTCCTCTGATGATGAGATTCCAGAAGATCATGATATGATAGAATCTCAAGAACCTCCCAAGATGACGATCTCTCACAAGATAAAGTTAGCTTGGGTAAGGTAAATCATACAATATGGAGAGAAGTATGGTGCCCCAGAAGGAACCATGAGACATATCAAGAAGCCTAAGCCATTCTCCAGTTATATGGCCTCGATGTGTGATCTCATAGAGAAGGAGCCTACTTGCTTTGAAGAAACCATTTAGAAGAAAGAATGGGCGGATGCCATGACAGAAGAATACCAATCCATTATAAAGAATGATGTATGGGAAATAGTTCCTAGACCAAAGAACAAAGATATGGTATCTTAAAAATGGTTACACAAGATAAAACATGTTGCAAACAGGAGTATTGAAAAATATAAAGCAAGATTTGTAGCTCGTGGATTTTCTCAAAAGGAAGGCATTGATTATGAAGAGACGCTTGCTCATGTGGCCAGATACACTTCTATCAGAACAATCATAGCTCTTGCAGCCAAGATGAAGTGGAAGTTACACCAGATGGATGTGAAAACAACCTTCTTGAATGGTGTTATTGAAGAATAAGTGTATATAGAACAACCACAAGGGTTTGAAGTTGAAGACAAAAAGACTCATGTCTGGAGATTGAAGAAATCTCTGTACGGTTTAAAGCAAGATCCTAGATCTTGGTATGGCCGAATTGATAGTTTCCTGACAAGCTTGGGATTTACCAAGAGTAAATCTTATTCTAACCTTTATTTTAATGTTATGAATGATGAGCCAGTTATATGGTTGTTGTATGTAGATGAATTATTCTTAACTAGAGAAAAAAAGATCATCACAGGTTGTAAGAAGAAGCTCGTTGCAAAGTTTGAGATGAAATGCATAGGCCTGACGCATTATTTCTTAGGTCTTGAAGTTTGGAAGAGCCTAGATAAGATCCTCCTTAATCAAGGGAAGTATGCAATAGAAATATTGAAGAGGTTTGACATGTTGGAGTGTAAATCCATGAACACACCCATGGAAACAAAGTTGAAGCTCCTAGTAGCTACTTTGTCAGAATTGGTTGATGTTACTCTGTATAGACAGATTATTGGTTCGTTGATGTATCTAATGAATACCAGGCCATATATATGTTTCGTTGTGAACACCTTGAGTCAGTATCTGGTAGAACCTAGACGTGTTCACCTTGTAGTGGAAAAACATGTGATGAGATACCTTAAGGGTATGTTGGAATATCGTCTTTGTTACACTAGAGATCATGATTTCATACTATATGGATATACTGATTCAGATTGGGCTGGGAAGTGTTTTTGATAGAAAGAGCACTTCAGGATGTTGTTTCATTCTGGGGTCGGCCATGACTTCATGGTAGAGCAGGAAGCAATCCAGTATTTCTCTCAGCATGGTAGAAGCAAAATGCATTGCAAAATGTTCCGCCAGTTGTGAAGCCATATGGATTCATAAGTTGTTGATGGGTTTATTCGATTTGGAGATGGAAACCACCGTGATTCTATGTGATAACAAGAGCTGCATAAAGATGACGAAGAACCCCGTGTTCCATGACAAGTCAAAAAACATAGAAATCCAGTATCACTACATTCGTGATATGGTATAGAGGGGAGATATAAAGCTCCAATATGTTGGCACAGATGAGTAGGTTGCAAATGTGTTGACCAAGCCTCTGTCTCAAGTGAAGTTTGAGCACTTCCGAGACAAGATTGGTGTTGTCTGAAAGGACCTCCCTCGAAAGGGGGAGTGTTGTTGATGATACTATGGTATCCTGACCAACAATGGGTAGCTCAGTTAGGATTTTATATCCTAGGGGACCAATCATCCCTAGACAGACCCTGAAGGTCCGATAAAGACGGTTTGTCAGATTACCTATGCATGTATATGCCAGTTGTGGTTAGTAGTGGTAGCTCCATTAGGATTTTATATCCTAGGGAATATTTTTATTCCTGGGAAAATCCCGAAGGTATGGTAAGGATGGTCTGCCAAAGTACCATGTGGTAGCTCCATTAGGATTTTATATCCTAGGGAATCTTATGATTCTTGGGCAGATCCCGAAGGTCTGGTAAGGATGGTCTTTCAGAGTAGCACAAAATGTTGTTGTTTCACCTGCCCCATTCTGTTGTCATATGATGATGTTGATGTTGATGATGTTATCTTAGCCTCGTGTTGATGATGTTGATATCTTAGCCTCGTGTTGATGATATTTATGATGTTATCTCAGCCTCGTGTTGATGATATTTATGATGTTATCTCAGCCTCATGTTGGTGATATTGATGATGTTATCTCAGCCTCGTGTCGATGATGTTGATGATGTTATCTCAACCTCGTGTTGATGATGTTGATTTTGTTATCTCAACCTTGTGTTGATGATGTTGTTATCTCAACCTTGTGTTGATGATGTTGTATCAGCTTCGTGTTGTTGATGATGGTGTACCAACCTTATGTTGGTGATATTTTTATTCTAGATTCATGCTATTGATGTTGCTACTTCAACTTCATGTTGAATATGATGATGATGATGCTACTTCATCTTCATGTTGAAGATGATGATGTTGTTGCTACCTCAACTTCATGCTAAAGATGATGATGATGTTGCCACTTCAGCTTCATGCTGAAGATGATGATGATGTTGCTACTTCAACTTCATGCTGAAGATGTTGATGATGATGTATCAATCTTGTACTGATTGATGATGTTATATTAGTGTTATACTAATTGATGTTGATGCAGATGATGATGATACTACTCCAGCTCCATGTTGTGAAAGATGATGTTGTTGATGATGAGAAAAAATTTTGATGATTTATAGATGTGCCAGTCAATGATCCAGATGTTTATGATGTTGCTACCCTCTCCCTATCCGGATGATGTTGAAGAATACCCTTCTTGTTAAGAGGGAGTGTTGAAATATTGTAACTGCAAAGAGTATTCTAATTATTATTGACTTATTTTTATATAGATCAAATCCCCTTTTGTGGATTGATCATGTCGGGTCTTGTATATGACCAAAACCCCTTTTGTGGATTGGTCAAACCATGTTTATATGGTGGTAATTGCGAAGTCGACCCCTATGGATAATTAAAGTGGTTTTAACCACTAGATGGAGAAGTCGGCCCTGCTTGGTGAAGAGACACAACCCTAGCACCTCCCAACTAGTATAAATAAGAGAGGATGATGCCTCATTCACTCACTCACTCACTCAAGTCACTCATATAGTGCGCAAGTTTGAAGGAAGTTGAAGTTAGAAGAAGGAGAAGAGAGAGGCACATGCTTTAGTGGTGGATTATCTTTAGTGTTTTGGTCTTTCTCTTGGAATTGTATTGGCAATCTATATTAAGGAATTTTTTTGTTGGGTTCTCTCCCCCATGAGTGTTTTTGAGGATAAAAGGTTGTGCACTTTGTGATTGTGTTTCTCTCGGTGATCCTACTTATGCTATTATTGTCTAGTAAATTGAAAATAACTCAATCGCAGCTCTAAATTGAACACATAAGAGTATTATAACATCAAGAAAACAATAAGATACTATGTATGCAAATTATATTATAAATTTAACCATAAATATGTCATTCAAAATACAAAGAATTGGATGGAAATAATAATACTCATATATTGGTCCAATGGTAAAGCATAAAACATGTGATATCACATGATAAGAGTGAATGGATGTCATTGGGATCCAACATTAGTACTCTCATTGGTATGGGTTTGCAATTCCCCTCCTTGTCTAACTCTCCTTTGAGAAGGATTAAGATATTAATCTGAGGATTGTCTGAAGATTTTAGTGACCGTGTTTCTAAATATTCTCTATATATGTGACATGTGGAATGTACTTGATTGACATGTTGTATTTGATATTCCTATTTTTTTTCTAGATTAACATATAAATTATGATAGATATATGCTCAGATCATGAAATGAATACTTATGTTGTGAACACGTGTGAGATTTGGCGAGTGGACAGAACCTGTGGGAATCCTAGGTGGAGTTGATTGACGAAGAGGAATGTTATAGAAGTCAAATTAAATATTGTGAAAGCTTAATGAAACAAGCTGAATTTCATAGATATTATATTGCTTATATTTCATATCTACATGCATGTATTGTGACATGATTTCATTAGTGGTGCAAGACATTGGTCACCTTATGGGGATGCAAGTGGATATGGTTGTTTGGGAGAAATCTAGGTTGGGAGTCAAACAATTAATATCCATGGAGGGTAATTGCTAATATTAAGCAATTAATTATTATGATGCTTATATGATATCAATATATGTGATATGTGTGTGATTATTGCATGTGCAAGATATAGGGAAAAACCTTCCCAACAAATGGGTGTGGGACATAACCAGTGAATCCTTAATGGAAGCATGGAGTCTCAATTTGCATAACATATGGATTGTCATGATTGGGGGATGCACAATAGGGGTATAATCCCTACATCCCATAGCTATACCTTTTAGATTATGAACTAAGACATGTAAGTTGAAGGGATCTTAGGGATGAATTAGATAAGATCTCAAAGTAGACACTTTGAGGGGGTTCTTGAATATATTAATATTTTATTAAAAGATGAATCATTTATTAAAGGAAAAATGCATAATTAAGAAAAAGGGGCATTGAAATATCAAAGTGGGGTGATGAATAATATGGAATGCAAAATTAAAGAAAAATGTCTAATTTTGCATTAAGGAGGTGACACGGCTAACCTCATTGGGTCTATAAATAGATGGAGAAAATCCATGGTTTGGGGGGGAAACCTGGAGAGTACAAAAATGTAGTAGAAATTCTTCTAGCATGGATAATTTAATTGGAATGATAGTTGGGATCACGAAGGAAGCTTGATGGTAAAATCCATGTTTTATATATTCTACACCCATAACTAGCTATGCGCCAGACATCTCGAGCATCTCAGGGAAATAATTTTTCCCTGAGTATTGCTAGGCGGAAACTGGTTGACATCATAAGAATTAGCAATGGCTAGGAATTTGGAATTGGAGCATACTTTCAACTATTGGAGTTGGAAATATGGTCAAGTATACTTTACAAGTGTTCTTGAAATTATTGTAGGAATTCTGAAAATTTTACTTGTTAGTAAATTTCCTGTGCAAAATAAATTGTTGGTTCTATTAATTATGTTAACACATGCATGCAAAATATTTTATGAATGTGCCAATCACATTGTGACTAATCCATATATTGTGGTATCATTGAAATCTATGCAATGATTTTAATGATGATCAATGAAATTAATTGTGAGTAGTCTAAATTATGCTCGTGAGCTACAAATTTGAGAAGCGGAAATGAACCCTATCTGCTATAAGATTTTCTCATCATTGTAATCTCTTATTCAACATTTATTTGATGATGAGATAAGTCTCTTTAGTTACATGCATAACCAAATGATTTGAGTGGTCGATTCTATTCAATGGTGAGGAAAGATATGTTGATTGTATGAATAACAAATTCCATTTGAGTGGTTGAATGTGTTTGATGATGAAGAACATTCCTTTTCTTGCATAGATACTCAAAGCAATTTGGGTTAAATGTTTCTAATAATGACTCAAAGTGGAAAATTCTCATGTTTAAAAAACACCCATAAATTAAAACCAGATTGTGGTCATGCTTGAAAACGCCTTGAAATTAAGCTAGATTGTTGAGGATGCTTAAAAATGCCTAGAAATTAAACTAGACTATTGGGCATGCTTAGAACATTCCCATAAATGAAACTAGTCTATTGGGCATGCTTAAAAATGTCGATAATTTGAAACTAGACTGTTGACATGCTTAAAAACACTCATAAATTGCCAACAACCTCACTATAAGTCGATTGGCAATTTGTGTGAATAATAATGCTATTGAAATGGTGGTTGAGTAGAGTTTTTCATAAATTGCTTTGGCTTTGGTTGATGTCAAGTGTTTGTAAAAAGGTTTCAACGAAAAAGATAATTGTTTGTGTTATTGGGTATTCAACTCTTGCGGGCATATACTATCAATGAAATTTCCTTTTGTGAATTGATTTCAATGGTGGTAAAAATGTAGCACTTGTGGGTATATATATGCTGAGTGAAATTTCCCTTTGAAAACTCAAATTTTATGGGGGGTAAAATTACAACTCTAGTGGGCATAATTTTTAAGTGGTATTTCTTTGATAAGCCGATTTTATTCATAAAAAAATCATAGTAACTAGATCATGCCTTCAAAATGAAATGGAAAAATAGAGAGGGCATTTCCCATGCAAACAATCTTTATCTTCCATTGCATGGGTTCTCTAGCAATGATAAGCATGCCTTGCCAACTCTATCAGCAACCTTAAGCATGCCCAATAATGTCCAATGATCCCATTCCAAATCGAATTGTCATTTGAGTGGTTAAATAGATCTTGCATTATAATTTTCTAAATATGAATGACAAGTGTTTGTCGAAATATCTCAACCAATAACAACTCTGTTTAATTCTTTCGGATTGTTTGGTTTCTAAATGATGATGTGGATTTGTTTCCTTAATGCATTCTGGATATGTTAAAGGTTGGTAAGAATGATTGCACACTAACTTGGCTTCTTATTTAAATTTTATCGAGTTTGTGTTTAAGGACTCATTGTTAGCATTGTGATTTTGGTTACTAAATTCTATTTGGTTAAATCATAGGATGTCAACTCTCTAGAAAATGATTTTCCTTACGTATATTGTGAGTTTCAATGAAAAAAAAAAAATCTCTTATTATATAGAACTTACATGTATCCTCCACCCAAAAAGTTTAAAGGCATTGTCCATTGATGAATCCCAAGTATTTTTTATTTTAGAATATCACTTCTTCACTAATTTCACAATTGTGATTATTTTGTCTTGAGTGAATATTGGAAAATGCTTGGTTGTGGATTTTTCATTAAATGCATAGGAATTGTATAGGAAACAAGTGTAAATGATGTCAAATGTCTTGTAGTTTGTTAATGTGAGTATAGGGATGTAGGATGGGTATGGCTAGCTGAAATATCCAATAAAATGTATATGATTATTGTCATTTCAATTGCATTGATTTATTTTCCAGAAGTATGAGATGAATATTCATTTTTTATGTGTTTTTTAAGTCAAAATAGATGTCAAACCGTTGATGACACATTATGTTCTTACCATTATCATTGATGCCAAAATTTTATAAAAGTTAGATTTGAACCATGTTTGCAAGTCCCATTTGCCAGAACTAAATTATTAAATGGGTGGAACAATAAGGATGATTTTGTAATTGCAATCTAGATGACCCACTTTGTATGTAAATCACTGTAATTTCACATGTTTTCTTCCCAATTATTTTGAATTTCTAACTAGTAGCGCATACGTTTTGAGAGAGTGTTTGTTGGCAACCTTGTGGACTGAGCATTATGTAGCAATACGTGTTGAATGAATCATGTTATGATTGAAAATCTGTTGTCAATATGACTTGAAATACGTGCTCTAATTGTGATTGGAATGAGAAAATGGCCATGAAATTATTATGTTGCAAACAGATTTCATGATTACTTTTGATACGAGATTGTAGCGTAAATATCTAATGGTGAATGGAAACTATAATGTCATATTAGGTGGGTTAATGATCATGCCACGGGCATGTTTGTGTCACATTCTTGTGGAGCAACAATATAAGAGTAGATGGAGTTATTGGGCTCTTATGTTGAATCTAATATGTTGAATATGCTTGCTTAAGAATGATCATAGGTGTGACCTTTGTTGTGTTAATGAAAACCTTGCCAATTGTTGTTAATGCTTGGCATTCTTGTATGGACAACTTGAATGCCAATTTCATGTGTAGACAAAGCTATTGGTCTTAGTGTTTTTTTTACTTGCGTTGAATTCTTGTGGGTATGGTGTTTGGGTATTGTTTTTTTGTTCTCAATCAACCCAACTCTAGGTGATCATCATTACAATACTATGAATGCATTTTGTGGGTACCAATGCAAGATAAACATGGTAGGTAGAGTGTTATTGTCTTGAAATGTAATATTGTAAATGATAAAATCATGTTAATGGTTTCCAAAGTAATGGTTTATTGTGGAAGGATGTTGATTTTGTATGTATAAAAGAAATTAATTTGATTGGTTAAAAAGAAAATAAAGTAATATTGTTCATTCTTAGGTTAGATTTGGCCATCAGGCCTTGGTTGGTGACTTAGTGTTGAAGGGGCACTACATGCGGTATCGGAGCCAACTGCAACACTATGACCTATTGGACTTGCATGCTTGTTGGAAGTTTGATGTTTGCATGTTATGTCAATGTTGTTAGGGAATGACTGAGAAGAGGGAATTGTTTTCCTACCTTCCTTTGTAACTTTTGGTAAGGCCAATTGTAGGGAGGGTGTTAAAGACCTTAAAGGAATAGTTGTAACTAATATTGAAATTGAAATGGATGATGCAAATTGTTGCCCGGTAAAGAGAAAAGTCATGATTGAAGGATTCGACTTTTATCTGAAGTCCTCGTCTTTTTAGGGCCCAATATGGTCTAGTCTTGAAGAAGAGCTCTTGCCCTTTTAGTTCGGCATGAATTAATTTCATGGTTGGAATGGTGTTAACTTGTAACTGGAACTCATACTTATGTATTTTTAGTCCTATGTGAGAGTATGGCTTACTTCTTGTAAGTTTGTTGAAAAGGATTTTGTGAATGGTTAATGTCACTTGTACGAAACTCGTGGAAATGTTGTGGTTGTTTTCAAAGGAAAATTTAGAATGAGCATAGATATCTTACGCTTTTAGAAATAACTTTTCCTAATGAATCTTTAAAATTTGTGTTTGCTTGGTTTGAGATAGGGCAACAAATATGCTAGAAAGACATCCACCTTGTGTAGTTTTGGCATAAACCAGATTTAGTGAATGGCTCGTATTTCTATGGAAAATGACAATGGTAAAGTCTTATTGTTATAAGTAAATAACCCCTTTAAGGGATGAACTTTTATTAAGAAAAACCATAACTTAACATGCATGAGCTAAGATAACTTTCATTATTATTTTGTAAGTATCTACAGTGCTTGACATCGAGATTATGTTCTAGCATGATAACCTTTGTTCTTTAAGATTAAACTCATAAGTTGGAATTTTGTTCTTATGAGTGGCATTTATTTTTGGGGCATGACTTAGTATTAGCATTTGGGAGGAGTTTTTTAGTCTCGATTTATTGATGAAGGCATTAAGATATGATTAGGATTTCAAGGATTAGGAATTTGATCTCAATTTTTTTTTAGTATCTGTTGGTTGAATGTGGATGAACCTCTTGTGCTTATTGAATGATCTTTTCTTGTTGAAGCTTTGATTTTTTGTTTCCTAGGATTTATGTGAGGGAAAAAGGGTGCCACAAATTAGTGTACCTTGTGTGGTTTTGTGTCTTCCTAATGCATAAGAAGCTTGACATTGCTTTGAAAATGATAGTATCTAAATGGTTATGCTTTAGCATGTGATATTGAATCTTAAATATGTTTTGAGTAGATTTTAGATGGAAATTCGTGGTACTTGTAGAGTGTTACATGTGTTTATTGTGGAATGTTGGTTGAGAAATGATTTTTGATGTATTCCTTGATAATATTTGAAGTTGTGCATGAGTTGAATTTAGGACTTATGTCTTTCCTTAGATGATTTGAAGTAGCAAGAGTGCTACATATATGTACATCTTGATTATTGAAGCAAAGGGTATAATGAATGGGACGTGTTGGATGGTTGTGGAAACCATGTAAAGGAAAGTATGGAGGGTATAGTTGTTTTAGGGATCATAATTCCATATGGTCATGTGAGTTGTGGAAGTAACTCTTTAAATATGTATCTATTATTCAGAGTATGTATCTCATTGAAGCAAACTAACTTTTCTTAGGGCATCTTAGCTTGGAAAAGGGTGCTACAATTAAATCATTGTGAGAGGATAATATATGGAATTTTCAAACTCGTGACCACTCACCCTAAACATGGCCTTTCTAGTAGAAAATATCCATTGTTGTTATGCCAAAGGGATGCCCAACAATGTGCAATCAATCCCATGCAATTTCAATTTATAGAATTGGGTAAGAGAGGATGCAATCAAAGTGTTCGTTAAAATAAGTCAACCATTTTTCTCATATATTCATGCCAAGTTTTTTCTTTTATGCCTCATAGCTAGATTTCTATTGTTGTTGATTACTTTGGAATCTTGATATTCAATGTTTCCTTGGAAAAAAATATTGCATCTAATAGAGTCATTACTTTTAAATGTGAATTACAAAGATAAATTGATTCCTCTTATAGTAAATCACTTCCCATTGATGGCATAAATTCTACAGTTTAAATTTTAAAGATAAATCACTTTCTTAGAAGAAAATCGTGGCCTACTGAAGGCATCATTTCTATTTCGATGCTTTGAAGATACATTTTATCCATGGAGGAAAGTTACAACCAATTGAGGGCTTGAATTCTTAGTTTATAAATCATATCAAAATCGATTTCCACATAGGTAAATTACAACCCTTGGGCACAATTTCTTCATTGTAAATGAATAATTATGGCAGAATGAGTATTTGTTATGTTTTCAAAAGTTAATGGATATTAATTATATAAATATCAATTAGTGGTATGAATTAATTCAATCATGATTTTAGAAGGAATTCATTATGGAAGTTAAAAAAAAAATGACGAGCTATTGGAGATTTGGATATTGATGTAATTCTTGAATTCTCGCGTTTTGTATTCGATAATTTCAATGTATGTCATTGCATCCCATTTTAAAATATATTTCTTCTCTTGCCTTGTGTTGATCCAAGTAGCAATATGACTACATTGTTATTAAAATATTGCCAATCTTTCTTATGATGCCATTAAAAGCCATTTGGAACAAAATGTTAATGAATGATCTTAGTGTATCATGATTATGCTAAGTGTATACTAAATGGCTCGGGAAGCAGTTTTCAAGTAGAGGTAATGATGAAGACCAAATCTGGGGGTCCTTCAAATCAACATTTCTAAAGTTTCAATCCTCAGACCTATGGGTTATGAGCCCACATAATGGACTCAATAGAGCCCATGCAGCAATAAAACTTGACATCTCCACAAATATGCCTTGAATGAAATGGAGTCCCTTCTTTTGGCATGAGCCCCCTCGATCTTATTGTTGATGTCTATGTTACATGTCTCACTCTATGCTTCCACTGTGATTATTATGATGATTCGATTACACCATCCAAGTACCCAACTTTCATTTCAATCGTGAATAAAACTATTCGCTCAGAACCCAATCTCATGTGTAGAATATCATATCTGTGCAGAACCTCATATCATGTGCAGAACCTCATACCATGTGCAGAACCTCATATATGTGCAGAACCTCATATCATGCACATAACCTCATACCATGCACAAAACCTCATATCTATGCAGAACCTTGGATATCATCATTGAGCATGTAACATTTGATTGTGAAGGGTTTGGAAAGATCTGGAGGGTAAAGACTCTGCAAATGAGTCCACGAGACTAGAACCACAACTGCTTCCCCAACACATAACTTTTTATCCATGCACTTGATCCACTATGAATCATCGATCTCTGATTGGATATGGAGTTGGATATCCACCTTCACAAGACCCTTTTCATGATGGATTACTATTTTCAGTCTCCTGCAGCCACTTGTCAATGCATTCATAATCCATAATTGTTGACACACCTACGATAACGATTTAACGTTGGATCACCTTCGATCCTTTCAATAATCGATCACTTTCCTTGTTGGAATATGACGCTTTCACAATGTTATAGAACTGTAACTCTGATCGGTGGCTTTCATCTCTCCAACCTGCAACAAGGATTCATCTCTCGATGCTCATATTCACATTCAACAATACCTAGATTTACGCAATCACACAATATTCATGATTTAAACACATCACAAAAACACATAGATATACATCAAATAAAAAATCTCTATTCCATCGAGCTTGATTACACCATGGCCTCTATGGGCCAGGTCACTCTCTCGACGCGTGATCTTACATTGTGTTCCCTCTCCTATCAACTACGCTCGAAGGTTACATTTATAACCAAAACAATACAGGGATCATATCTGATCTACTCTCGACAAAATCGCTAATATCACCTTAGTAATCCCTCAAAATATGTTAACAATATGTGTAACATCCCCACATCAAAATTTTGAACTCTAATACCACTTTGTAACATATCCAACCTCCTAATTGAGTTCTATTACCACATTGTAAAGTCTCCACTACCACAACTCACTAAATAGAGCTCTGATATCAATTTTTTCTTCTGCGGAAGCAACGCATCTAAACCAACAACGCTCACAACTACCCTTGTGCTACGCGTAGCTACTTTTTCTTAGTGCATGCAAAACAGTATCGTAATGCACACAACAACTATGTCTTAGCAATTTTGTGTGCTCAACCATCATTGTGTCGGCCGCGTCGACTTTCCCTCAGCATGCACGACATTTCTAGCTTCGTGCCAGAACCCATATGATTACTACTGAAGTTACTTAACAGATAATAACTATAATAGTAGAATGATCTCATATTACAATTACACACACAACCATTCCTATGCCACACACAGGGTTTGTCCCATTTACATGTGCGCACTGACTTCCCTACGCACATGAAGATTCAGACCTTGTCTCATAATTCCCTTGACCGTTACCACATAATTATCTAAAAAGAAACACTTAATAACTACCATGCTCCACATCTGCAACAATTATACAGAACTAACAATACATGCTCATCCCAACATGATTATGTACCAATTCCATAAACATAAATAGCATAAGAATTCACATGTTAAATAATAAATAAACACATATAAATTGTCATAGCCCATGCCCTGCATATGCAACAAACATGCAGATATGCAACACATATAATCCACACATAAATAAATATACAACTGTAACACAAAATATATTTTACATGTATATGCACATTATTTATAGAATAATACACATAAGAATACATGTATCTTTTGTTGTAATCCACCAAGCGTGTACAAACCTCAGATGTTCCTCCCAACCATAGACTCAGTTGCTCATAAACTCAACAGCAAGTCAACCCTGAGCTAGGGCTAAAACTCCACCTGGGCAAAGGAAACTTGGATCGGCTAAGGTCTCTCAGACAACAGAAAAACTCAGACACATGTACCAATTCTGACAACCAACCTACAGTCCCTCATTCCCCACATTATTGTCTCACCCCATGAAGTTTTCCCCTTCTCTTCTAAACAGTCCTTTAGCTACCCCACTTCCCTTTCGAGGCTTCAGCAATAGGCCGGACAAGAAGTCTCTGAGCCCTGTAGTTGTTGCTTGGCACCTTGGGAATCAATTCCCAGCATTTCTCTTGCCTAGAGAGAATGCTCATGGGCCTAACAACTCACTTCTTCGACAAACACGATGTTGAAAACCTACTTCTTCGACCAACACAAGCATGGTAACCTGCTTCTTCAACATACACATGCTTGAAAACCTGCCTATTCAATAACACAGAGACCTTCCCAAGTATAGGGTTAGGTGATGGAAACAAGTTACAACAAGATACATCTGCCTCACAGAGGAAAGTTAGTCTTCATGATGAAGGAATGAGTGAATTCCCTCGAAATACATTGAGGCCCAACAATATATTTGCATGACTAAAACTAGACACTTGTCACCTTAAGAACTAGCTTCGCTCCACTTGGTGACCCATTCCCATTCCTTGGGAACTTAGGATAAATACATATCCCATAAATTATACTTTTAGAAATATTATTAAAATGTCCCCTTTAAGATTCCCACCTATTTCCCATTTTAGTGGAGTTTAAGCCCCCCGTCTCTTTTCATCTGCTTTTTTTGCGCACAATGATATGTTTTATTAATATCTAATTGCAATTACACTTTAAAAAAATAGACGCACTGACCTTTGTCATAATCCAGGCTCTCTAGCATAATAACCACATAGACACTATGGCCTCAATATACGTATCTACAAAGGCTCTTCAACTCCAAATGTATCCCAGCTACAAACATGGTTCAGTGCACACATTGAAGCGATCCTTGTGCACTTACTTAGGTGCACACTCTTGCCTTGGTTCATGCACACGAAAATCCTCGTGCGCTTACTCAAGTGTGCACAAATCTATGAAATAGGTGCACACTCTTCCTTTGGTTCATGTGTGCTAAATTGTACCCAAGACTTGTACACCCACAATTCACCAGCCTATATGTACACTTACATTTATATTTACAATTGGGGTTCGACCTAATGGTATTACATTCCCATCCTCTTTATTTATGCATTGTCCTTAGTGCATTATGTACAATCAAAACTTCAAAGTCTTCAAAAAGATATGGGTATTGTGTGTGCATAGCATCTTCGTGCTCCCAAGTTGCATCCTTGGGACCATAACAGGTCCACTAGACCTTTACCAATCCTATTGCTCCATTCTGGAGCATTTTAACTTTCCGGTCCAATATGCACATCGATTGAACTTGGAAGTCGCCTTCTTGCTCCACCTGAATCACATTCCAATCAATTACATGATTAACATCGTGCACATACTTTTTAAGAAAAGATACATGAAACACACTATGAATGCATATGGATGCAATCAGTGCAAGCATGTATGCGACATGACCAATCCTCTCCAGTATTTCAGACAACCCACAATAACGTGCTGCCAGCTTTGAACAATTTCCCAACTTAAGTGAACTCTTTCTAGCTTTCATTTTCAAAAACACGTGGTCACCTACTTTAAATTCTATGTGAGTTCTGCATTTATCTGCATAACTTTTCTGCCTATCTTGGGAAACCTTTAAGTTCTGTTTTATTTTCACCATTTTCTCTTCCATTTCCGTTAGCAAATCTGGCCCAACCACTGCTCTGTCTGTTGGGTTGTCCCAACTCACTAGTGTGTTTCACTTTCTGCCATAAAGTGTCTCAAATGGGCTCATCATTAGAGATGTTTGATACCCATTGTTATAATCAAACTCGACCAAATGTAAATATTTTTCCCACTATGTTGGTTTGTCCATCACATACATTCTTAACATATCTTCTATCACTTGATTTACCCTTTCTGTTTTCCCATCTAACTCTAGATGATAGGTTGTGCTAAAATTCAGATTTGTCCCAAATCCTTTAAATAATCCCTTCCAAAAATTTGATGTAAATTTGGGATCCCTGTCAAATACAATTGTCTTGGGTATACCATGAAGCCTAGAAATTTTCCTCATATAAATATCAACAATATTTGTTGCCTTCTGAGTGAGCTTTACTGGAATAAAGTGGGAAGATTTTGTAAGCTTATCCACCACTACCATGATGGAATCATGCTGCTTGGTTGTTTTGGGCAGCTTAGTGATGAAATTGATAGTTACAACTTCCCATTTCCACTCAGGGATTGGAAATGGTTGTAGCAAACCAGCTAGGTGTCTATGCTCATCCTTTACTTTCTGACATTTCAAACACTTGGCAATAAAATCAGCCACTTCTTTCTTCATACTTGGCCAATAGTATTGTTTCTTGACAACTGAAATTGTCTTTTGAAATCCTGGGTGCCCAACAAAAGGCACATTGTGCATTTCTTTTAATAGCATATTTTTCAACTCCTGAGAATCTGGTATATAAACTATGCCCCTGTACATGAGGATTTCATCCTCTTTTAACTCAAAATCTTCAATTTTCTGCTGCAAAATACCTTGTTGTAGCTTTATCTTTATTTCCACATAGTGCTAATCTATTTTTCCATCCTCTAACATTCTATGTCTCAAATCTAATTTGTACATGCTAATGGTTGTAGCATGCATCTCATGCACTCTCATGTTGAGTGCATCAAACACATTGTTCTCTTTACCCTTGATATGCTTTATATCAAAGTCATACTCACTGAGGAATTCTAACCACCTACTTTGCTTGGAATTTAGGGTCGGTTGTCCAAACAAATATTTCAGAATACTATGGTTTGTCCTCAACTCAAATCTTTTCCCCATGAGGTAGTGTCTCCACATATTCAAGGCATGCACTATGGCTTCCAATTCTAAATCATAAATAACATAATGTATTTCATGTTCTTTTAACTTCCTTGATTCGTAGCATACCACATGCCCATTATGACTAAGGACTCCCCCAAGCCCTTCTTTACAAGCCTATGTGCATACAATGAAGTCTTCGTTCAGATCAACAATTCTTAATATTGGAGAACTTGACAATAAATACTTCAAGTGTTGGAAGCTTTCTTCACAATCGAAAGTCCATTCAAATATCACACCTTTCTTTTGCAAAGATGTGATTAGGTGTGCAATATTTGAGAATCCTTCAATAAACCTTCTATAATACCCTGCAAGTCCCATGAAAGATCTCACCTCTGCGAAATTATTTGGTGTTGGCCATCCTTCAATGGATTTTATCTTCTCCGGGTCCACTGTTATCCCATCCTTTGAAATGATATGACCCAAGTAACTAATATGTCTCTAGTAGAATGAGCACTTGCTCAACTTTCCATACAAATGATGTTCTCTCAATACTTGCAGCACCATCCTTAAGTGTTGCTCATGTTCTTGTTTAAAATTTGAGTAAATAAGTATGTCATCCAAAAATACAATGACAAACTTATCTAAGTATTCTCTGAAAATACCATTCATTAAACACATGATGGTAGTTGGTGCATTTGACAACCCAAATGGCACTATTGTAAACTCATAATGGCCATACCTCGTCTTGAAGGATATCTTGTTGATTTCTTCCTCTTTAATTATTACTTGATAATAGACTGATCTGAGGTCAATCCTAGCGAATATTTTTTCATCTTTCAGTTGGTCAAAGAGATCATCTATCCTTGGAAAATGATGCATGTTCTTCACTGTTACCTTATTCAACTGCCCGAAGTCAATGAAAAGTCGCAACGTTCCATCCTTCCTTTTCACAAATAATACTGGGGCACCCCAAGGTGAAGCACTTGGGCGTATCTTCTTCAAAAGTTCTTCAAGTTACATTTGCAACTCCTTCAATTCTAGAGTACTCATCCTATAAGGAGTCTTGGATATTGGGTTTGCTCTAGACATTAGATTGATAGAGAAATCAATATCTATTTTGGGTGGAAACCTCGGTATTTCTCTAAATACATATTTAAACTCCCTTAGAACCACATGGTCTTCAATATTTGACACTTTATCCTTAGGTGCCTCCTCCATATGTGCCACAAATATTTGGCATCCTTTCCTGAAGCTTTACTTTAGCTGCAAGGCTGAAACTTCTCTAATAGATACAACCCTGGGAATACCCTGCATTGTTTTCAAGTTCCCTTCTTCATCCAAGCAATTAAAAGCCTTATTATAATAGTCTAGGACAACATGATGCATGTCCAACCAATCCATACCAATTAGGAAATCATATGATCCCAAAGGTATAATATTCAAATCTGCTTTTGTGCTCAGTCCATTCATGTCCATTGGACATGCCTTAACCATCTCATTAAGTTTCCTTTTTGCTCCTGTAGCTAGTTATACCAACCAAGGTTTCCCAAGCTCTCTTTTTGGTAATTGAAATCTTTCCACCATCTTAGGATCTAGATAAATATGACTAGCTCCCGAATCAATTAAAATAACAATGGGTTGGTTGTTGATCTTACCCTCCACTTCAATCATATGTGACTGAAACTCAACTTTCTTATTATCCAGGGCTGTGTAGATCCTAGGTACATTTATGCCCATGTCCTCAATTGTATCAACTTGTTGTACATTGTGAATAGTCATCACTTTTTCACCTCTGTGAGAACAATATCTGTACATATGATCTCCCTCACAACCCCAAAACCTCATTGGTTGTTTCCTTGGTCTTTGCCCCATTGCCTCTATCATTCTGGGATCCTTGGAAGTTGGTTGTCCCTGAAAATTATTTCTGAAGAATGGTGGCTTGGTCCCCTTCTTCCTTTGCTCCATATTTCCTTTCTTCTTGTCTTCCCAAGCCTTTTGGTAAGTGGGTCTTCCTCTAATGTTATCATAGAGACACTTGGCTCTCCTTATAGTTTCCTCCAATGTCATTGATAAATTATGGTAGCCCACTAAAGTACCTATGAATCTTAACATGTCCATCCTTGATGAAAGCAACATACTTCAATAGCTCTAAAGATCTCCTCTCATACTCATCTACTGTCATACTTCCAAGCTTGAGTTCAAAGAACTCCTTAATTTTCCTATCATAGTAATGTTTGGTTAAGTATTTCTTTTGAAAATACCTCTTGAACTCCCTCAAAGTAACCTTTCTCTTATCAATGTGTTGCACTTGCACAAACTAGTCCCACCACATTGATGCTTTTCCTTTGAGCTGGTAAATGGAAATTCTCTCTTCTGCTTGTGAAGAGTAATTATGCAACTGAAAGTACTTCCACATGCCCAACAACCAGGTCTCCACATCCTCATCCTCCAAAAAGTAGGAGGCTTAATCTTATTCGTTTCTCCTTGTAGTTCATCCACCCTAGACCTCCTCTTATGCTTCCTAGTAGGAGATGAGCTTGAACTATTGCATGCTCTCCTAGCTTAATGTCTTGGAGAGCGATGGTGATGTTTGTCAACACTTCTTGTTTTTCTTCTCTCATCATGAGACCCGCATCTCCTTGAATTGCTTGACTCGGCCTCCTTATCCATCTTCTTCTCAATTCTATCCAACCTCTGTAGCAACTTGATGTTGAAGCCATCTTGCTCCTCCTTGGCTTTCATAAGCCTATCATTATCAACTTTATAACTTTGGACGTCCTTTTGCAAACTTTTTATGGTGTTCACCAAATTCATGCTTTCTTCCTTACCTTCTCCATGTCCATTTGAATATGTACCCTCATCACCTATATTGTCATACATCCTTCTGACCTCTTCTTCATGGCTGTAGGTTATGTGTACATCTTCTACTTCTAATCTATGTGTTGATCATGTACTAATCAAATTGTTGTTAACTCTGCAAAATGTGCAGAAAACAAGATTTGTTAGACTAAATAATTTATGAAAAAACATAAATACCATGCACATTTTGTTCCATAAGTGTATCAAAATCCTTTCTTCTGATTTCGGGTGAATTTAACAACCTAATTCAAAATTTTGGATGAATATTTGGACTCCTCTGTCCAGGACTTTTCCTCCTATTTTCTCTCCTTTTCTTTCTTTCAAAGCTCATGTGTATACCAATTATGTGTTATACCCCTATATTCACCACATGTGCATGCTCTACACATGCAATGCCAAGCGCACATACAACACACCAATATTCAATGTGCACATATTTTATATCAAGCATTAATATTTAGCATGCTCAAATTTTGGGTTCCGCACATCCTTATCTAGTGCGCACAACTTTTGTGTCCTTCACCAATATTCCACACAAATTACAGCTTTGCTTTGCGTCGCACCAACATTCACCGTGCACCCTCTCACACCCAATACTCAATGCACATCTCCAATTCTGCTCCATGCAACGCAAATATTCCATGTGCACGCACTGCACACCAACACTATGCACGCACTGATAATTCTTCTCTGTGCGGTGCTCATATTCAATGCACGGTTATTGTGCATCGCAAATATTTAATGCATATGCCCCACACACTATTATTATGCACACACCCATCAATTCTGCATGGCGTCCATATTCATCGCGCACATATTTCACTCCCATATTACATGTGCTCCACCAGTTCTATACCACGTAGTTCCAATATTGTGTGCGCACACTCCATGCACCGATATCTTCCACGCACCATATGTTCTGCACCATGCAGTGCCAAAATTTAGTATGCACTCACTACGCACCAATACTTAGCGCACGCGAGTCCTTTCTTCACTCAACTGATTTTTCCATATTTCAGCTTGCGATCCCGTGACCATCATAAAAATTCCTACCTCGCCAACTTCATGTTGATCTCTGGCCCAATACAAGTCCAATGTTGAACCAAAAGATCTGATATCACTTTGTAATGTTATGACATCAAAATTTTGAACTCTGATACAACTTTGTAACGTATCTAACCTCCTAGCTAAGTCCCATTACCACATTGTAAAGTCTCCACTACCACAACTTGCTAAATAAAGTTCTGATGATTCTTTCTTCTGCGAAAGC
The DNA here is from genome assembly GCA_009831015.1 of Picea engelmannii. Lineage (NCBI taxonomy): Eukaryota > Viridiplantae > Streptophyta > Pinopsida > Pinales > Pinaceae > Picea > Picea engelmannii. The sequence goes on along the minus strand of ML787743.1, from coordinate 21,002 downwards.
AACTCATTGAAACCAACAGTGCGCAAAACTGGCCTTGTGCTATGCGCAACTATGTTTTCTTAGTGCACACAAAATGGTCTCATACAACACACAACAACTATGTCTTAGCAATTCTACACACTCAACCATCATTGTGTCGGTCGCGTCGACTGTCCCTCGGCACACGCAACATTTCTTGCTTCGATCTAGAACCCATACGATTATTGTTGCAGTTACTTAACAAATAACGACTATAACAATAGAACAAACTCATATTACATCTACACACGTAACCATTCCTATGTCGTGCGTGAGGTCTGTCCCATTTGTGTGTGTGGACTAATTTCCCTGCGCGCACGAAGATTCAAACCTTGCCTCAGAATTCCCATGACCGTTACCATGAAATTATCTAACAAGAAACAATTAATAACTACCATGCTCCACATCTGCAACAGTTATGCAGAACTAAAAATACATGTCCAAACCCACATAATTATGTACCAATTCCATAAACAGAAATAACATAAGCATTCCCATGTTAAACAATAAATAAACACATATAAATTTTCATAGCCCATGCCCTCCATATGCAACAAACATGCATATCTACAACATATATAACCCACACACAAATAAATATACAACTGTAACACATAATATATTTTACGTGTATATGCACATTACTCAAAGAATAATACACATAAGAAGACACTTGCCTTTTGTTAAAATCCACCAACTGCACGCAGACCTTGGATGTTCCTCCCAGCCATAGACTCTGCTGCTCATAAACTCAGCAACAGGTCACCCCCGAACTGGGGATAAAACTCCACCTAGGAAAATGACACATGGCCCAACTAAGGTCTCTCAGACAACAGAAAAAATCAGACACGGGTGCCAATTCTAACAGCCAACCTACAATACCTCATTCCCCACATGATTTTCCCACCACAAGAAGTGTGCCCCTTCTCTCCTAAACAATCCTTCAGTTGCCCCACTTCCTTTTCAAGTCTTCAACAATAGGTCGGACAGGAAGTCTCTGAGCCCTATAGTTGTTGCTTGGCACCTTGGGAATCAATTCCTAGTAGTTCTCTCACCTAGAGAGAATGTTCACAGGCTTGACAACCCACTTCTTCAACAAACATGATCTTGACAACTCACTTCTTCGACCAATACGGGCCTTCCAACCTGCTTCTTCGACACACATGGGCTTGAAAACCCACATCTTCAATAACACACAAGCATTCCCAAGTATAGGGTTAGGTGATGGAAACAAGTTATAACAAGATACATATGCCTTGTAGAGGAAAGTTGGTCTGCTTGATGAAGGAATGAGTGAATTCCCTCGAAATACACTAAGTCCCAACAATATATTTGTATGACCAAAACTAGACACTTGTCACCTTAATAACTAGCTTCACTCCACTTGGTGACCCGTTCCCATTCCTTGGGAACTTAGGATAAATACATATCCCATAAATTATACTTTTGGAAATATTATTAAAATATTCCCTTTAAGCTTCCCACCTCTTTCCCATTCTAGTGGAGTTTAAGCCCCTTGTCTCTTTTCGTCTGCTTGGTCTGCGCGCAATGATATTTTTATTAATATTTGATTGCAATTACATTTTACAAAAATAGGTGCGCTGACCTTTGTCGCAATCCAAGCTCTCTAGCCTAATAACCACACAGACACTCTGGCCTCAATATACGTATATACAAAGGCTCTCTGACGCCAAAAATATCCCGTCTACAAACACGTTCTGTTGCACACTTTGAAGTGATCCTCGTGCACTTACTCAAGTGCGCACAAAGCTATGAAATGGGCACACATTCTTCCCTTTGTTTGCATGCATGGAAATCCTCATGCACTTACTCAAGTGCGTGCAAAGCAATGAAACAGGTGCATACTCTTCCTTTGGTTTGTGCACGTTAAATTGTACCCAAGACTTGTGTGCCCACAACTCACCAACCTATATGTACATTTTCATTTGTATTTGCAATTGGGGTTCAAACTAAGGGTATTATAATTTTCTTAACACAACAATTATAAAACAAATCCAATCAAATACGAGGAAATATTGTCCTCTCAAACACATTTACCTTCTGGAAACTTTGAGATTTCGGATTTGGTTTGGGGGGGGGTTCTCTCCTACATCAGACTGCCAAGGTAAAAAAAATTCACGATCTCATGATCACGTGCCTTTGTTGTTGCTTCCTCCTTCAACTCTGGTCTTCCATTTCTCCATGCATCACTGAGCTTCTCCACATGCTTAGTCAATGAGTTGCAACCAAACCTTTGTAACAAGCCTTCACCCTTGTTACCATACCTCACTAAGATTCCTCTCCTTGAGTTCAACCTTTTGGTATTTAATATTCCCTCCACTGGAACCTCTTGAGCACTCCTTGCTCTTCTCGGCTTCTGCATCTACTCACTTGCAGGAAATTGTTTCCTACACTCTGATAACACTTGATGAAGATCAAATATGGGGGTCCTTCAAATTGACTTTTCTGAATGTTCAATCCTTGGACCTATGGGTTACGAACCCACATAATGGACTCAACAGAGCCCATGCAAAAATAAAACTTGACATCTCCACCAATACACCCTGAATGAAATGGAGTCCCTTCTTCTTTCATGATCCCCCTCGATCTTACTGTCGATGTCTATGTCACATGTCTCGCTCCACGCTTCCACTGCGATTATCCTGATGATCTGGTTACACCATCTAATTACCCAACATTTGTTTCAACCGTGAATAAAACCATTGGCTCATAACCCAATCTCATGCGCAAAATCTCATATTTGCGCAGAACCTCATATCATGGGTAGAACCTCATACCATGCGCATAACCTCATATTTGTGCAGAACCTCATACCATGCACATAACCTCATATTAGTGCAAAACCTTAGATATCATCACCAAGCAACATTTGGTTGTGAAGGGTTTGGACGGATTTGGTCGATAGTGATCCAGAATGGATCCAGGAACCAAAATGGGTCCAGGAAGGCCTAAAAATCAAAGTTCTCATAATGGCTTCAAAACGGGCGTGTGCATAGGTCTCATCGATACGAACCCAACACAACTTGAACGGGATCAAACAAACATCGTATGTGAAAGATATCGCGATCTATTCGTTTTTCCAAACAAGCAAAATTTGATGACTGTACAGTTCATACAGTGCTGACGTGGCAACTGATTATACAAGCCGTACGATCATACAGGTGACGTGGAAGTGTTTCATTGGTGTTGACTGGGCAGTTGATGGCTGACAGGTGGACGAGTTATATTGTGACACATGGCACACCCATATGATTGACGTGGCAGGTCTGTATAGTCGTACGACACATGGCAGATGACTGGACTACAGGCTGATGTGGTAGGTACAAGTGTCATGTTGACTGGGCAGAAAGGTGCTCGAATCATCGATTGGCACATGGCATGTACTTGGCGAATAACATGGTGCCATGTGGCACCCCTCCATTGGTCGGACAGTTTGGGAAAAAGTATGGACTCCTGGGGAGTCGAACCCGTGACCTTTGGTCCGGGCAGAAGTGTCTTAGCAGGGTCGGGATACCAACCCACCCTTGGTGTTCCCTATTAAACCATGGCATAAATATTATATTTATTTTGCAATGTTTAATCCGTCGACGGAGTTAAAAGTTGGGGCCTAGCCCCAGCCCCAAAGCACACCATACAATTGTCCCATATGACCGGATAAGATTTTATGGTTGGCATGAGAATTGTTACATAGCTCTGGTGCACATGCATGTGACCATTACATATGTCCCTCCATTAATGTATAGCTTGGGTGTGTGTGGTTAGCGCCCGGTCAGTCGGGCTAGCCCGTGGACTAAGGCGCATAACTAGGGGTTTACCATCGGGGCTAACAGTTATGTGTTTGGAGTTTTAGGCCATGGCCATATGGCCCGGTTCATATGACTAGGACCCAGAAATGGAGGGGGCTAGCCGACGGGTGCAGGCAGTTAGCCCAGCGCCTGACCACATGGGCCATACGACCTAGTCCTCCGCCAAGGAAAGGGTGCCATAACCTTAATGGTGCGGAAAAATCACCTGAGTTTCGAAATGGTGCATGTACTAGGTTTTTTAAATGGGAACGCACGCAGAGTTGGGTTCAGTGGTCTGTAGGTGCGTTTTGCAGAACAAAGGATTGGAAGTATTGGGGAAATCTCCCAGGAGTGTATTTTCTTCAATTTTTGGCCAATCCAGGTGCAAGAAGAGCCCAACTAGGGGGGTTTTAGCATTCTGAAGCCATTGGATCCATCTATTTGGCATTATGAGCATTGCAAAGTACTATTTTTAATACTTTGATCTTATGGTGAGAATGAGTCTTTGAGGAGAGAAACTTTGCGGGCCATTTCTGGGAGCTTCGTTCATCTGTTTTATGTGCCGCCAGTTTTGATGGGTTCATGAGATCTGGAAGAACATGACCAAATCAATTTGTAATCCATTTGGCACTTTTATGATGTACATTTAAAGCTTTGAATAGAAATAAGAAAGCCTCACCCACTGAGACAAAAGGCCCAGAGACATAGGCGAGATTGTCGAACTCCATTATCACTTTGGTGTTTATGGTTTGCTATTTCTTCATGCTTATTTCCATATCTGTATATTGATTTATGGTTTCCATGTTTCTTTAGTAATTCTTCCTCTTTCATTAATTTCCTAAATGGTTAATTAACTCATGCTTTATAACTCAACCATTGTCTTTAAAAGATCTTTTCGAATCAGATAGAGACTCTACAAACGAGTCCACGAGGTTGGAACCACGACTACTTCCCCAACACACAACTTTTTATCCATGCACTTGATCCACTATGGATCATCGATCTCTGACTGGATAGGGAGTTGTATCTCCACCTTCACGAGACCCTTTTCATGATGGATCACCATTTCCATTCTCCTGTAGCCACTTGTCAATGCATTCATAATCCATAATCACTGACACACCCACGATAACGATTTAACGTTGGATCACCATCGATCCTTTTAGTGATCGACGGTCGATCACTTTCCTCACTGGAATATGACACTTTCATAGTGTTCCATAACTGTAACTCTGTTTGGTGGCTTCCATCTCTCCAACCTGCAACAAGGATTCATCTCTCGATCTTCACATTCACATTCAACAATACCTAGATTTACGCAATCACAAGGTATTCATGCTTTAAGAACATCACAAGAACACATAGATATACATCAAATACAAAATCTATATTCCATTGAGCTCAATTACACTATGGTCTCTATGGGCCAGGTCGCCCTCTCAGCACCTGATCTTACACTGTGTTCCCTCTCCTATCAATTAGGCCCGATGGCTACATTTATAACCAAAACACTACAAGGATCAGATCATGATATCATATCCGATCTACTCTCAACAAAATCACTAATATCACTTAGTAATCCTTAAAAATATGTTAACAATCTTCTTAACACAACAATTACAAAACAAATCTTATCAAATACAAGGAAATCTCGTCCTCTCAGCCACATTTACCTTTTGGAAACTTCGAGATTTTGGATTTGATTTGGGGGCCATTTCGCTTCCACATCATATATAATCACTTTTTTCATCTTTGATTTGTAATATATTGATTCATGATAAAGTGGTGACCACACTAGTGTTGTAAATCCACCCATTTCATTCTATGTCTCATATATTTTAAGATGAAGAAACATAATCCTAAATAAGGAAAATTCCATCTACCACTCTAACTCGACATTATCTAAATGAAATTTCCTTTAAGCACCCTATTAGATGGGATCCATGTTATCCATAATGGTATTAGTTTTACAAATGGTAATGATATACAAGTTGGTTGAACTCGTGTTGCTTATGCTTTGTATTATTGATGTGATACTGATGACAATAGAGTTGAGTTATTTTTGTGTTGACCTTGAGTAATATTGAATAAAAACTTGAGTGAGCTCTCTTGTGCATGACTTGGTATTGTGGTTATGAAAATTTTTCTTTACATGAGTTAGATGGTCTTGGTAGTAGGGGCACTTCAATCTAATTTATAATCTATGTGTGCCTTAGTCAATTCATAATTGTTGTAGAGGGAAGATATCTATTGATACTTAGTGAAGTAACAAGAAGAGAATGTAACAGTTGAGGCTAACAATGTGATATTTATTATAAGGATTTATATCATGTGGTTAATTGTATGCTTCATTTTAGTAGGGTATGTCAATTTGTGTGTCAATATTGTCTCCTATGACATGACTATGCTTGTTACTTCTTGTAATAACTAGTATGTTTTGACATCGTGGAGAAGTTTTCACTTCATAAAAAATGTGAATTATGGATGTGGCATGGGGCCAAGGATGTAGCTCTTACAATATTAAAATGATGCATATATGGTTAAGATCTTATTGCATGATCTGATTATATAGAATGAGTTTTTGGTAAGTGCATAAAAAAGTGATGTCAAGTTTTGCTCTAAGGGGGGAAGTATGTAATGTCCCTACTTGTCTAAATTTGCTTTAATAAGGATTGGGAGGTTAATATGAGGATTGATTGAAGAGTTTAGTGACCATTTTTCGAATGTTCTCTATATATGTGACATGTGGAATGTACACAATTGACATGATGTATTTGATATTCCTAATTTTTGAGTTGATTAGCACATG
>ML787743.1:0-14269 GCA_009831015.1 Picea engelmannii | reverse complement strand
TTTCTAGCTTTGTGCCAGAACCCATATGATTACTACTGAAGTTACTTAACAGATAATAACTATAATAGTAGAATGATCTCATATTACAATTACACACACAACCATTCCTATGCCACACACAGGGTTTGTCCCATTTACATGTGTGCACTGACTTCCCTACGCACATGAATATTCAGACCTTGTCTCATAATTCCCTTGACCGTTACCACATAATTATCTAAAAAGAAACACTTAATAACTACCATGCTCCACATCTGCAACAATTATACAGAACTAACAATACATGCCCATCCCAACATGATTATGTACCAATTCCATAAACATAAATAGCATAAGAATTCACATGTTAAATAATAAATAAACACATATAAATTGTCATAGCCCATGCCCTGCATATGCAACAAACATGCAGATCTGCAACACATATAATCCACACATAAATAAATATACAACTGTAACACAAAATATATTTTACATGTATATGCACATTATTTATAGAATAATACACATAAGAATACATGTATCTTTTGTTGTAATCCACCAAGCATGTACAGACCTCAGATGTTCCTCCCAACCATAGACTCAGTTGCTCATAAACTCAACAGCAAGTCAACCCCGAGCTAGGGATAAAACTCCACCTGGGCAAAGGAAACCTGGATCGGCTAAGGTCTCTCAGACAACAGAAAAACTTAGACACATGTACCAATTCTGACAACCAACCTACAATCCCTCATTCCCCACATTATTGTCTCACCCCATGAAGTTTTCCCCTTCTCTTCTAAACAATCCTTTAGCTACCCCACTTCCCTTTCGAGGCTTCATCAATAGGCCGGACAAGAAGTCTTTGAGCCCTGTAGTTGTTGCTTGGCACCTTGGGAATCAATTCCCAGCAGTTCTCTTGCCTAGAGAGAATGCTCATGGGCCTAACAACTCACTTCTTCGACAAACACGATGTTGAAAACCTACTTCTTTGACCAACACAGGCATGGTAACCTGCTTCTTCAACATACACATGCTTGAAAACCTGCCTATTCAATAACATAGAGACCTTCCCAAGTATAGGGTTAGGTGATGGAAACAAGTTACAACAAGATACATCTGCCTCACAGAGGAAAGTTAGTCTTCATGATGAAGGAATGAGTGAATTCCCTCGAAATACATTGAGGCCCAACAATATATTTGCATGACTAAAACTAGACACTTGTCACCTTAAGAACTAGCTTCGCTCCACTTGGTGACCCATTCCCATTCCTTGGGAACTTAGGATAAATACATATCCCATAAATTATACTTTTAGAAATATTATTAAAATGTCCCCTTTAAGATTCCCACCTATTTCCCATTTTAGTGGAGTTTAAGCCCCCCGTCTCTTTTCATCTGCTTTTTTTGCGCACAATGATATGTTTTATTAATATCTAATTGCAATTACACTTTAAAAAAATAGACGCACTGACCTTTGTCATAATCCAGGCTCTCTAGCATAATAACCACATAGACACTATGGCCTCAATATACGTATCTACAAAGGCTCTTCAACTCCAAATGTATCCCAGCTACAAACATGGTTCAGTGCACACATTGAAGCGATCCTTGTGCACTTACTTAGGTGCACACTCTTGCCTTGGTTCATGCACACGAAAATCCTCGTGCGCTTACTCAAGTGTGCACAAATCTATGAAATAGGTGCACACTCTTCCTTTGGTTCATGTGTGCTAAATTGTACCCAAGACTTGTACACCCACAATTCACCAGCCTATATGTACACTTACATTTATATTTACAATTGGGGTTCGACCTAATGGTATTACATTCCCATCCTCTTTATTTATGCATTGTCCTTAGTGCATTATGTACAATCAAAACTTCAAAGTCTTCAAAAAGATATGGGTATTGTGTGTGCATAGCATCTTCGTGCTCCCAAGTTGCATCCTTGGGACCATAACAGGTCCACTAGACCTTTACCAATCCTATTGCTCCATTCTGGAGCATTTTAACTTTCCGGTCCAATATGCACATCGATTGAACTTGGAAGTCGCCTTCTTGCTCCACCTGAATCACATTCCAATCAATTACATGATTAACATCGTGCACATACTTTTTAAGAAAAGATACATGAAACACACTATGAATGCATATGGATGCAATCAGTGCAAGCATGTATGCGACATGACCAATCCTCTCCAGTATTTCAGACAACCCACAATAACGTGCTGCCAGCTTTGAACAATTTCCCAACTTAAGTGAACTCTTTCTAGCTTTCATTTTCAAAAACACGTGGTCACCTACTTTAAATTCTATGTGAGTTCTGCATTTATCTGCATAACTTTTCTGCCTATCTTGGGAAACCTTTAAGTTCTGTTTTATTTTCACCATTTTCTCTTCCATTTCCGTTAGCAAATCTGGCCCAACCACTGCTCTGTCTGTTGGGTTGTCCCAACTCACTAGTGTGTTTCACTTTCTGCCATAAAGTGTCTCAAATGGGCTCATCATTAGAGATGTTTGATACCCATTGTTATAATCAAACTCGACCAAATGTAAATATTTTTCCCACTATGTTGGTTTGTCCATCACATACATTCTTAACATATCTTCTATCACTTGATTTACCCTTTCTGTTTTCCCATCTAACTCTAGATGATAGGTTGTGCTAAAATTCAGATTTGTCCCAAATCCTTTAAATAATCCCTTCCAAAAATTTGATGTAAATTTGGGATCCCTGTCAAATACAATTGTCTTGGGTATACCATGAAGCCTAGAAATTTTCCTCATATAAATATCAACAATATTTGTTGCCTTCTGAGTGAGCTTTACTGGAATAAAGTGGGAAGATTTTGTAAGCTTATCCACCACTACCATGATGGAATCATGCTGCTTGGTTGTTTTGGGCAGCTTAGTGATGAAATTGATAGTTACAACTTCCCATTTCCACTCAGGGATTGGAAATGGTTGTAGCAAACCAGCTAGGTGTCTATGCTCATCCTTTACTTTCTGACATTTCAAACACTTGGCAATAAAATCAGCCACTTCTTTCTTCATACTTGGCCAATAGTATTGTTTCTTGACAACTGAAATTGTCTTTTGAAATCCTGGGTGCCCAACAAAAGGCACATTGTGCATTTCTTTTAATAGCATATTTTTCAACTCCTGAGAATCTGGTATATAAACTATGCCCCTGTACATGAGGATTTCATCCTCTTTTAACTCAAAATCTTCAATTTTCTGCTGCAAAATACCTTGTTGTAGCTTTATCTTTATTTCCACATAGTGCTAATCTATTTTTCCATCCTCTAACATTCTATGTCTCAAATCTAATTTGTACATGCTAATGGTTGTAGCATGCATCTCATGCACTCTCATGTTGAGTGCATCAAACACATTGTTCTCTTTACCCTTGATATGCTTTATATCAAAGTCATACTCACTGAGGAATTCTAACCACCTACTTTGCTTGGAATTTAGGGTCGGTTGTCCAAACAAATATTTCAGAATACTATGGTTTGTCCTCAACTCAAATCTTTTCCCCATGAGGTAGTGTCTCCACATATTCAAGGCATGCACTATGGCTTCCAATTCTAAATCATAAATAACATAATGTATTTCATGTTCTTTTAACTTCCTTGATTCGTAGCATACCACATGCCCATTATGACTAAGGACTCCCCCAAGCCCTTCTTTACAAGCCTATGTGCATACAATGAAGTCTTCGTTCAGATCAACAATTCTTAATATTGGAGAACTTGACAATAAATACTTCAAGTGTTGGAAGCTTTCTTCACAATCGAAAGTCCATTCAAATATCACACCTTTCTTTTGCAAAGATGTGATTAGGTGTGCAATATTTGAGAATCCTTCAATAAACCTTCTATAATACCCTGCAAGTCCCATGAAAGATCTCACCTCTGCGAAATTATTTGGTGTTGGCCATCCTTCAATGGATTTTATCTTCTCCGGGTCCACTGTTATCCCATCCTTTGAAATGATATGACCCAAGTAACTAATATGTCTCTAGTAGAATGAGCACTTGCTCAACTTTCCATACAAATGATGTTCTCTCAATACTTGCAGCACCATCCTTAAGTGTTGCTCATGTTCTTGTTTAAAATTTGAGTAAATAAGTATGTCATCCAAAAATACAATGACAAACTTATCTAAGTATTCTCTGAAAATACCATTCATTAAACACATGATGGTAGTTGGTGCATTTGACAACCCAAATGGCACTATTGTAAACTCATAATGGCCATACCTCGTCTTGAAGGATATCTTGTTGATTTCTTCCTCTTTAATTATTACTTGATAATAGACTGATCTGAGGTCAATCCTAGCGAATATTTTTTCATCTTTCAGTTGGTCAAAGAGATCATCTATCCTTGGAAAATGATGCATGTTCTTCACTGTTACCTTATTCAACTGCCCGAAGTCAATGAAAAGTCGCAACGTTCCATCCTTCCTTTTCACAAATAATACTGGGGCACCCCAAGGTGAAGCACTTGGGCGTATCTTCTTCAAAAGTTCTTCAAGTTACATTTGCAACTCCTTCAATTCTAGAGTACTCATCCTATAAGGAGTCTTGGATATTGGGTTTGCTCTAGACATTAGATTGATAGAGAAATCAATATCTATTTTGGGTGGAAACCTCGGTATTTCTCTAAATACATATTTAAACTCCCTTAGAACCACATGGTCTTCAATATTTGACACTTTATCCTTAGGTGCCTCCTCCATATGTGCCACAAATATTTGGCATCCTTTCCTGAAGCTTTACTTTAGCTGCAAGGCTGAAACTTCTCTAATAGATACAACCCTGGGAATACCCTGCATTGTTTTCAAGTTCCCTTCTTCATCCAAGCAATTAAAAGCCTTATTATAATAGTCTAGGACAACATGATGCATGTCCAACCAATCCATACCAATTAGGAAATCATATGATCCCAAAGGTATAATATTCAAATCTGCTTTTGTGCTCAGTCCATTCATGTCCATTGGACATGCCTTAACCATCTCATTAAGTTTCCTTTTTGCTCCTGTAGCTAGTTATACCAACCAAGGTTTCCCAAGCTCTCTTTTTGGTAATTGAAATCTTTCCACCATCTTAGGATCTAGATAAATATGACTAGCTCCCGAATCAATTAAAATAACAATGGGTTGGTTGTTGATCTTACCCTCCACTTCAATCATATGTGACTGAAACTCAACTTTCTTATTATCCAGGGCTGTGTAGATCCTAGGTACATTTATGCCCATGTCCTCAATTGTATCAACTTGTTGTACATTGTGAATAGTCATCACTTTTTCACCTCTGTGAGAACAATATCTGTACATATGATCTCCCTCACAACCCCAAAACCTCATTGGTTGTTTCCTTGGTCTTTGCCCCATTGCCTCTATCATTCTGGGATCCTTGGAAGTTGGTTGTCCCTGAAAATTATTTCTGAAGAATGGTGGCTTGGTCCCCTTCTTCCTTTGCTCCATATTTCCTTTCTTCTTGTCTTCCCAAGCCTTTTGGTAAGTGGGTCTTCCTCTAATGTTATCATAGAGACACTTGGCTCTCCTTATAGTTTCCTCCAATGTCATTGATAAATTATGGTAGCCCACTAAAGTACCTATGAATCTTAACATGTCCATCCTTGATGAAAGCAACATACTTCAATAGCTCTAAAGATCTCCTCTCATACTCATCTACTGTCATACTTCCAAGCTTGAGTTCAAAGAACTCCTTAATTTTCCTATCATAGTAATGTTTGGTTAAGTATTTCTTTTGAAAATACCTCTTGAACTCCCTCAAAGTAACCTTTCTCTTATCAATGTGTTGCACTTGCACAAACTAGTCCCACCACATTGATGCTTTTCCTTTGAGCTGGTAAATGGAAATTCTCTCTTCTGCTTGTGAAGAGTAATTATGCAACTGAAAGTACTTCCACATGCCCAACAACCAGGTCTCCACATCCTCATCCTCCAAAAAGTAGGAGGCTTAATCTTATTCGTTTCTCCTTGTAGTTCATCCACCCTAGACCTCCTCTTATGCTTCCTAGTAGGAGATGAGCTTGAACTATTGCATGCTCTCCTAGCTTAATGTCTTGGAGAGCGATGGTGATGTTTGTCAACACTTCTTGTTTTTCTTCTCTCATCATGAGACCCGCATCTCCTTGAATTGCTTGACTCGGCCTCCTTATCCATCTTCTTCTCAATTCTATCCAACCTCTGTAGCAACTTGATGTTGAAGCCATCTTGCTCCTCCTTGGCTTTCATAAGCCTATCATTATCAACTTTATAACTTTGGACGTCCTTTTGCAAACTTTTTATGGTGTTCACCAAATTCATGCTTTCTTCCTTACCTTCTCCATGTCCATTTGAATATGTACCCTCATCACCTATATTGTCATACATCCTTCTGACCTCTTCTTCATGGCTGTAGGTTATGTGTACATCTTCTACTTCTAATCTATGTGTTGATCATGTACTAATCAAATTGTTGTTAACTCTGCAAAATGTGCAGAAAACAAGATTTGTTAGACTAAATAATTTATGAAAAAACATAAATACCATGCACATTTTGTTCCATAAGTGTATCAAAATCCTTTCTTCTGATTTCGGGTGAATTTAACAACCTAATTCAAAATTTTGGATGAATATTTGGACTCCTCTGTCCAGGACTTTTCCTCCTATTTTCTCTCCTTTTCTTTCTTTCAAAGCTCATGTGTATACCAATTATGTGTTATACCCCTATATTCACCACATGTGCATGCTCTACACATGCAATGCCAAGCGCACATACAACACACCAATATTCAATGTGCACATATTTTATATCAAGCATTAATATTTAGCATGCTCAAATTTTGGGTTCCGCACATCCTTATCTAGTGCGCACAACTTTTGTGTCCTTCACCAATATTCCACACAAATTACAGCTTTGCTTTGCGTCGCACCAACATTCACCGTGCACCCTCTCACACCCAATACTCAATGCACATCTCCAATTCTGCTCCATGCAACGCAAATATTCCATGTGCACGCACTGCACACCAACACTATGCACGCACTGATAATTCTTCTCTGTGCGGTGCTCATATTCAATGCACGGTTATTGTGCATCGCAAATATTTAATGCATATGCCCCACACACTATTATTATGCACACACCCATCAATTCTGCATGGCGTCCATATTCATCGCGCACATATTTCACTCCCATATTACATGTGCTCCACCAGTTCTATACCACGTAGTTCCAATATTGTGTGCGCACACTCCATGCACCGATATCTTCCACGCACCATATGTTCTGCACCATGCAGTGCCAAAATTTAGTATGCACTCACTACGCACCAATACTTAGCGCACGCGAGTCCTTTCTTCACTCAACTGATTTTTCCATATTTCAGCTTGCGATCCCGTGACCATCATAAAAATTCCTACCTCGCCAACTTCATGTTGATCTCTGGCCCAATACAAGTCCAATGTTGAACCAAAAGATCTGATATCACTTTGTAATGTTATGACATCAAAATTTTGAACTCTGATACAACTTTGTAACGTATCTAACCTCCTAGCTAAGTCCCATTACCACATTGTAAAGTCTCCACTACCACAACTTGCTAAATAAAGTTCTGATGATTCTTTCTTCTGCGAAAGCAACTCATTGAAACCAACAGTGCGCAAAACTGGCCTTGTGCTATGCGCAACTATGTTTTCTTAGTGCACACAAAATGGTCTCATACAACACACAACAACTATGTCTTAGCAATTCTACACACTCAACCATCATTGTGTCGGTCGCGTCGACTGTCCCTCGGCACACGCAACATTTCTTGCTTCGATCTAGAACCCATACGATTATTGTTGCAGTTACTTAACAAATAACGACTATAACAATAGAACAAACTCATATTACATCTACACACGTAACCATTCCTATGTCGTGCGTGAGGTCTGTCCCATTTGTGTGTGTGGACTAATTTCCCTGCGCGCACGAAGATTCAAACCTTGCCTCAGAATTCCCATGACCGTTACCATGAAATTATCTAACAAGAAACAATTAATAACTACCATGCTCCACATCTGCAACAGTTATGCAGAACTAAAAATACATGTCCAAACCCACATAATTATGTACCAATTCCATAAACAGAAATAACATAAGCATTCCCATGTTAAACAATAAATAAACACATATAAATTTTCATAGCCCATGCCCTCCATATGCAACAAACATGCATATCTACAACATATATAACCCACACACAAATAAATATACAACTGTAACACATAATATATTTTACGTGTATATGCACATTACTCAAAGAATAATACACATAAGAAGACACTTGCCTTTTGTTAAAATCCACCAACTGCACGCAGACCTTGGATGTTCCTCCCAGCCATAGACTCTGCTGCTCATAAACTCAGCAACAGGTCACCCCCGAACTGGGGATAAAACTCCACCTAGGAAAATGACACATGGCCCAACTAAGGTCTCTCAGACAACAGAAAAAATCAGACACGGGTGCCAATTCTAACAGCCAACCTACAATACCTCATTCCCCACATGATTTTCCCACCACAAGAAGTGTGCCCCTTCTCTCCTAAACAATCCTTCAGTTGCCCCACTTCCTTTTCAAGTCTTCAACAATAGGTCGGACAGGAAGTCTCTGAGCCCTATAGTTGTTGCTTGGCACCTTGGGAATCAATTCCTAGTAGTTCTCTCACCTAGAGAGAATGTTCACAGGCTTGACAACCCACTTCTTCAACAAACATGATCTTGACAACTCACTTCTTCGACCAATACGGGCCTTCCAACCTGCTTCTTCGACACACATGGGCTTGAAAACCCACATCTTCAATAACACACAAGCATTCCCAAGTATAGGGTTAGGTGATGGAAACAAGTTATAACAAGATACATATGCCTTGTAGAGGAAAGTTGGTCTGCTTGATGAAGGAATGAGTGAATTCCCTCGAAATACACTAAGTCCCAACAATATATTTGTATGACCAAAACTAGACACTTGTCACCTTAATAACTAGCTTCACTCCACTTGGTGACCCGTTCCCATTCCTTGGGAACTTAGGATAAATACATATCCCATAAATTATACTTTTGGAAATATTATTAAAATATTCCCTTTAAGCTTCCCACCTCTTTCCCATTCTAGTGGAGTTTAAGCCCCTTGTCTCTTTTCGTCTGCTTGGTCTGCGCGCAATGATATTTTTATTAATATTTGATTGCAATTACATTTTACAAAAATAGGTGCGCTGACCTTTGTCGCAATCCAAGCTCTCTAGCCTAATAACCACACAGACACTCTGGCCTCAATATACGTATATACAAAGGCTCTCTGACGCCAAAAATATCCCGTCTACAAACACGTTCTGTTGCACACTTTGAAGTGATCCTCGTGCACTTACTCAAGTGCGCACAAAGCTATGAAATGGGCACACATTCTTCCCTTTGTTTGCATGCATGGAAATCCTCATGCACTTACTCAAGTGCGTGCAAAGCAATGAAACAGGTGCATACTCTTCCTTTGGTTTGTGCACGTTAAATTGTACCCAAGACTTGTGTGCCCACAACTCACCAACCTATATGTACATTTTCATTTGTATTTGCAATTGGGGTTCAAACTAAGGGTATTATAATTTTCTTAACACAACAATTATAAAACAAATCCAATCAAATACGAGGAAATATTGTCCTCTCAAACACATTTACCTTCTGGAAACTTTGAGATTTCGGATTTGGTTTGGGGGGGGGTTCTCTCCTACATCAGACTGCCAAGGTAAAAAAAATTCACGATCTCATGATCACGTGCCTTTGTTGTTGCTTCCTCCTTCAACTCTGGTCTTCCATTTCTCCATGCATCACTGAGCTTCTCCACATGCTTAGTCAATGAGTTGCAACCAAACCTTTGTAACAAGCCTTCACCCTTGTTACCATACCTCACTAAGATTCCTCTCCTTGAGTTCAACCTTTTGGTATTTAATATTCCCTCCACTGGAACCTCTTGAGCACTCCTTGCTCTTCTCGGCTTCTGCATCTACTCACTTGCAGGAAATTGTTTCCTACACTCTGATAACACTTGATGAAGATCAAATATGGGGGTCCTTCAAATTGACTTTTCTGAATGTTCAATCCTTGGACCTATGGGTTACGAACCCACATAATGGACTCAACAGAGCCCATGCAAAAATAAAACTTGACATCTCCACCAATACACCCTGAATGAAATGGAGTCCCTTCTTCTTTCATGATCCCCCTCGATCTTACTGTCGATGTCTATGTCACATGTCTCGCTCCACGCTTCCACTGCGATTATCCTGATGATCTGGTTACACCATCTAATTACCCAACATTTGTTTCAACCGTGAATAAAACCATTGGCTCATAACCCAATCTCATGCGCAAAATCTCATATTTGCGCAGAACCTCATATCATGGGTAGAACCTCATACCATGCGCATAACCTCATATTTGTGCAGAACCTCATACCATGCACATAACCTCATATTAGTGCAAAACCTTAGATATCATCACCAAGCAACATTTGGTTGTGAAGGGTTTGGACGGATTTGGTCGATAGTGATCCAGAATGGATCCAGGAACCAAAATGGGTCCAGGAAGGCCTAAAAATCAAAGTTCTCATAATGGCTTCAAAACGGGCGTGTGCATAGGTCTCATCGATACGAACCCAACACAACTTGAACGGGATCAAACAAACATCGTATGTGAAAGATATCGCGATCTATTCGTTTTTCCAAACAAGCAAAATTTGATGACTGTACAGTTCATACAGTGCTGACGTGGCAACTGATTATACAAGCCGTACGATCATACAGGTGACGTGGAAGTGTTTCATTGGTGTTGACTGGGCAGTTGATGGCTGACAGGTGGACGAGTTATATTGTGACACATGGCACACCCATATGATTGACGTGGCAGGTCTGTATAGTCGTACGACACATGGCAGATGACTGGACTACAGGCTGATGTGGTAGGTACAAGTGTCATGTTGACTGGGCAGAAAGGTGCTCGAATCATCGATTGGCACATGGCATGTACTTGGCGAATAACATGGTGCCATGTGGCACCCCTCCATTGGTCGGACAGTTTGGGAAAAAGTATGGACTCCTGGGGAGTCGAACCCGTGACCTTTGGTCCGGGCAGAAGTGTCTTAGCAGGGTCGGGATACCAACCCACCCTTGGTGTTCCCTATTAAACCATGGCATAAATATTATATTTATTTTGCAATGTTTAATCCGTCGACGGAGTTAAAAGTTGGGGCCTAGCCCCAGCCCCAAAGCACACCATACAATTGTCCCATATGACCGGATAAGATTTTATGGTTGGCATGAGAATTGTTACATAGCTCTGGTGCACATGCATGTGACCATTACATATGTCCCTCCATTAATGTATAGCTTGGGTGTGTGTGGTTAGCGCCCGGTCAGTCGGGCTAGCCCGTGGACTAAGGCGCATAACTAGGGGTTTACCATCGGGGCTAACAGTTATGTGTTTGGAGTTTTAGGCCATGGCCATATGGCCCGGTTCATATGACTAGGACCCAGAAATGGAGGGGGCTAGCCGACGGGTGCAGGCAGTTAGCCCAGCGCCTGACCACATGGGCCATACGACCTAGTCCTCCGCCAAGGAAAGGGTGCCATAACCTTAATGGTGCGGAAAAATCACCTGAGTTTCGAAATGGTGCATGTACTAGGTTTTTTAAATGGGAACGCACGCAGAGTTGGGTTCAGTGGTCTGTAGGTGCGTTTTGCAGAACAAAGGATTGGAAGTATTGGGGAAATCTCCCAGGAGTGTATTTTCTTCAATTTTTGGCCAATCCAGGTGCAAGAAGAGCCCAACTAGGGGGGTTTTAGCATTCTGAAGCCATTGGATCCATCTATTTGGCATTATGAGCATTGCAAAGTACTATTTTTAATACTTTGATCTTATGGTGAGAATGAGTCTTTGAGGAGAGAAACTTTGCGGGCCATTTCTGGGAGCTTCGTTCATCTGTTTTATGTGCCGCCAGTTTTGATGGGTTCATGAGATCTGGAAGAACATGACCAAATCAATTTGTAATCCATTTGGCACTTTTATGATGTACATTTAAAGCTTTGAATAGAAATAAGAAAGCCTCACCCACTGAGACAAAAGGCCCAGAGACATAGGCGAGATTGTCGAACTCCATTATCACTTTGGTGTTTATGGTTTGCTATTTCTTCATGCTTATTTCCATATCTGTATATTGATTTATGGTTTCCATGTTTCTTTAGTAATTCTTCCTCTTTCATTAATTTCCTAAATGGTTAATTAACTCATGCTTTATAACTCAACCATTGTCTTTAAAAGATCTTTTCGAATCAGATAGAGACTCTACAAACGAGTCCACGAGGTTGGAACCACGACTACTTCCCCAACACACAACTTTTTATCCATGCACTTGATCCACTATGGATCATCGATCTCTGACTGGATAGGGAGTTGTATCTCCACCTTCACGAGACCCTTTTCATGATGGATCACCATTTCCATTCTCCTGTAGCCACTTGTCAATGCATTCATAATCCATAATCACTGACACACCCACGATAACGATTTAACGTTGGATCACCATCGATCCTTTTAGTGATCGACGGTCGATCACTTTCCTCACTGGAATATGACACTTTCATAGTGTTCCATAACTGTAACTCTGTTTGGTGGCTTCCATCTCTCCAACCTGCAACAAGGATTCATCTCTCGATCTTCACATTCACATTCAACAATACCTAGATTTACGCAATCACAAGGTATTCATGCTTTAAGAACATCACAAGAACACATAGATATACATCAAATACAAAATCTATATTCCATTGAGCTCAATTACACTATGGTCTCTATGGGCCAGGTCGCCCTCTCAGCACCTGATCTTACACTGTGTTCCCTCTCCTATCAATTAGGCCCGATGGCTACATTTATAACCAAAACACTACAAGGATCAGATCATGATATCATATCCGATCTACTCTCAACAAAATCACTAATATCACTTAGTAATCCTTAAAAATATGTTAACAATCTTCTTAACACAACAATTACAAAACAAATCTTATCAAATACAAGGAAATCTCGTCCTCTCAGCCACATTTACCTTTTGGAAACTTCGAGATTTTGGATTTGATTTGGGGGCCATTTCGCTTCCACATCATATATAATCACTTTTTTCATCTTTGATTTGTAATATATTGATTCATGATAAAGTGGTGACCACACTAGTGTTGTAAATCCACCCATTTCATTCTATGTCTCATATATTTTAAGATGAAGAAACATAATCCTAAATAAGGAAAATTCCATCTACCACTCTAACTCGACATTATCTAAATGAAATTTCCTTTAAGCACCCTATTAGATGGGATCCATGTTATCCATAATGGTATTAGTTTTACAAATGGTAATGATATACAAGTTGGTTGAACTCGTGTTGCTTATGCTTTGTATTATTGATGTGATACTGATGACAATAGAGTTGAGTTATTTTTGTGTTGACCTTGAGTAATATTGAATAAAAACTTGAGTGAGCTCTCTTGTGCATGACTTGGTATTGTGGTTATGAAAATTTTTCTTTACATGAGTTAGATGGTCTTGGTAGTAGGGGCACTTCAATCTAATTTATAATCTATGTGTGCCTTAGTCAATTCATAATTGTTGTAGAGGGAAGATATCTATTGATACTTAGTGAAGTAACAAGAAGAGAATGTAACAGTTGAGGCTAACAATGTGATATTTATTATAAGGATTTATATCATGTGGTTAATTGTATGCTTCATTTTAGTAGGGTATGTCAATTTGTGTGTCAATATTGTCTCCTATGACATGACTATGCTTGTTACTTCTTGTAATAACTAGTATGTTTTGACATCGTGGAGAAGTTTTCACTTCATAAAAAATGTGAATTATGGATGTGGCATGGGGCCAAGGATGTAGCTCTTACAATATTAAAATGATGCATATATGGTTAAGATCTTATTGCATGATCTGATTATATAGAATGAGTTTTTGGTAAGTGCATAAAAAAGTGATGTCAAGTTTTGCTCTAAGGGGGGAAGTATGTAATGTCCCTACTTGTCTAAATTTGCTTTAATAAGGATTGGGAGGTTAATATGAGGATTGATTGAAGAGTTTAGTGACCATTTTTCGAATGTTCTCTATATATGTGACATGTGGAATGTACACAATTGACATGATGTATTTGATATTCCTAATTTTTGAGTTGATTAGCACATG
>ML787742.1:404884-464143 GCA_009831015.1 Picea engelmannii | reverse complement strand
GGTCTAATATGTCGTTAGGTAAAAGTGTGTTTCTTTAGTATGCATTAGTATGCATTTGTAGTTAGGCAATCCGACGGTCACGATATGTTCCCGACATAGAGTGATCCGACGGTTCATACTCTCCTCGATCTTAACGACCATTGGTCCGTGGCTTAACACCCAATTGGTCCATGATCTCTATTTAAAGAGCATGGAGGGTCATTTGCTGATGATCGATTGTGAGAAACTCTCTTGTAAAATCTCTCTGTAATCTTTTTCTTTCCATTAATAAACTGCTCCAAGTGGCCGCGTTGGCTGGGGCCGTGGATGTTTCCCCGTAGGGGTTTTACCACGTGAAAACATCGGTGTGTTGATCTTTAATCTGGTTATGTGAGTGGTTACTGAAGGTTTTTGTCCTCTGTTGGAATAACTGTGTTGTCGAACATAGGAGACCATGGAGACAACAAAACCACAACATGTTTGCCGACCCAAGTACACAATACCCCCAATAGCAATGGGTACCTCCCATGTCTTATCCTCAGTGGTCAACACAAACCCAACCTTGGCAACAGGGGTGGAGAGGACCTGTATATGGAAATGTCCCCTTTCAACCAACAAATTTTCCCACCTATCACAGTTGTTGTGGTTGTGGGAGCAACATTTCATAGTTGCTCCCAGGTTTTAACCCCCCTGCTCCTCTTCCACCCCCACAACCACAACAACCACTTGAACTACCCATGAATCCAAATATGCAACAACCAATGGAAGCTGCACCCATCCAAAACCCTCCTCGTCCTACTCATATTCCTGCACAACCTATCCCTAACCCAAATAACAGACCGACACAA
Organism: Picea engelmannii; assembly: GCA_009831015.1. Classification (NCBI taxonomy): domain Eukaryota; kingdom Viridiplantae; phylum Streptophyta; class Pinopsida; order Pinales; family Pinaceae; genus Picea; species Picea engelmannii. The sequence goes on along the minus strand of ML787742.1, from coordinate 463,316 downwards.
CCTATACAAAACGTTGAAGTACAAACCTTTCCTACATATGTAATAACACCAACTCCATTTAATGGAATTGAATTAAGGTCAGGAAGGATTGTAAACAAAAAAAATCCCACTATGGTCATTCAAGAGGAACACGTGCATAATCACACAAATCAAGATGAACAAATAGGTGCCCAAATGGTTCAAAGAGAAGAATAGATGACTGATCCAATGAACGAAGAAAGAAACAATCCAGTACCACAAGAAATACTTTCTCCCAACTCTTTTGTAGAATAAACACCCCATGAAGTGAATCCCCCTTACCCAAAAAGGATGCTTATAAAGAAAACTGAGGAACCTCTATAACATAATCTAGAGACTGAAATCCAGAATATATGTGTAAAGATCCCACTACTACAGGCCATTAAAGAGATACCTATCTATGCTAAAATTGTAAGGGACCTTTGCATTAAAAATCCAGGGAGAAAGAGGAAGGAACCTCCTATCATATGGGTGGTAGGATAGTTATTCGAGTTTATAACAGAAATGCTTTCCAGGTATAGTGATCCAGGGAACCCAGTGGTAACCATAGAAATCAATGGTGTTGCCTTGCCTAACACATTGATTGATCTAGGGGCAACAATAAATGTGATGTCAGTAAACACTATGAAAACACTGCAACTAGATCACTTAAGACCTACACAAACTTTGCTATAACTTGCAGATAAATCATTCATCACCCCAGCAGGAAGTTTAGATGATATTACAGTGACATTGGCCTCTTGGGAATACCCTGTGGATTTCTTGGTAATCTATCCCAAATCCCCCAAAGCAGGACACCCAGTGGTACTAGGCCGACCTTGGTTGGCCACTGCTAATGCATTCATCAATTGTCGATCTAGAGAAATGATAATTTCCAATGGCACTCAAAGTCAGAAACTTATCCTTTTTACCCCCGCCCAACCAACCACATAAGTCCCTCTTTGGTTGGAGAATCTGTATGGGGAGGAGGATTGTACCCAGACCTTGTTGACACTTGAACAAGTAAAAGGAGTACAATAACACTCTGAAGAACACATCCTAAGTCTATTCTTGGCTGCTTCGACATGCATTGACTATCCCCAATCTTTCCCCAACTACACACACATCTTTAGCCCCGAATTTCAAGAAATTTGGCACCCTTCTACTTCTACAACAACCACTCTTTTGCAAATAGAGGAAGGGAAGGAGTCTACTGTCCAAGATGTAGAAATAAAACCTGGGAAGTCCCTGTATATCAATGCCAGCCTAGAAACAAATCAACAACAAAAGATGGTACAAATGATTTAGGGGCAATCCGATGCGTTTGCATGGGATTACTCTGACATGAAAGGGATCCACCCAGATACATGTATACATCATATTTACACTAACGATCAAATCAGACCTATCCGAAAACTCCAGAGAAGAATGAACCCAGCCTTGAAAGACATAGTAACGGAAGAACTCCAAAAACTCCTACAAGCTAATTTCATTTACCCTATATCAGATAGCAAATGGGTCTCCCCATTAGTTATTGTACCAAAGAAAAACATGAAATGGAGGATTTGTGTGGACTTTCGAGAGATAAACAAGGCCACCTATAGAGACTACTTCCCTTTACCTTTCATAGATTAGGTCTTGGATACTTTATCTGGGAAGAGGTACTTTTCTTTTCTGGATGGGTTTAGTGGCTACAACCAAATGCAAATTTCACCAGAAGACTAGGATAAGACCACATTCACCTGACCTTGGGGAACCTATGCTTATAGGGTTCTCCCCTTTGGGTTATGTAATGCCCCTGCTACCTTTAATAGGGTTGTCTTGGCTATTTTCTCCGATCTGACCAATGATTGTGTGGAAGTCTACATGGATGACTTCACGGTATATGGGAATGATTTCCAATAGGCATTGGATAATTTGAAGAAGGTACTGGTTATATGCAAAGAGACCAACCTCTCACTTAGTCGTGAAAAATCAAGAATGATGTTTACTGAAGGAATCGTTCTAGGTCACCACATCTCCAGTAACGGAATAAGAGTGGACCCTGCCAAAATCGACATTATTTCCCAAATTAAGATCCCTAGTTCACAAAAGGAAATCATAAGTTTCTTAGGGCATGCCGGCTACTGTAGGAGGTTTATTCAAAATTTTACAAACCTAGTTGCCCCTCTTTTCAAACTACTAATGAAAGATATTGAATTATGTTGGGATGAGCAATGCCAAATCTCCTTTGAAATCTTAAAAAAAAAACTTTCAAGTGCTCCTGCTTTGAGAGGTCCAAACTGGTCTCTTCCTTTTCATATCTGTACAGATGCCTCAGATACCGCTTTGGGAGCTGTATTAGGACAAAGGGAAGGGAAGATTCATTATGCTATATACTTTGTTAGTAATAACCTCTCACCTACTGAAGCAAACTATACTTTCACAGAGAAAGAATTCTTATCAGTAGTACATGCCATCAACAAATTTAGACACTATATAACAGGATACGAAGTTTTTGTGCACACAGATCACTCAGCTATCAGATTTCTAATGAATAAACCCATTACAAATGCTAGAATAACTAGATGTCTCTTGTTATGACAAGAATTTAATATCATTATCATAGACAGGCCTGGAAGAGATAACTTGGTCGCTGATTTTCTATATAGGCTTATCCATACAGGTGACAGTACTCCTGTAGATGATGATTTTCCGGATGAGAATTTATTTTCCATTTCTACTTTCACCCCTTGGTATGTAGATGTAGCCAACTATTTGGTAACTGACAAGTTGCATCAAGGTATGACATCCAGAGAAAAAAATAGAATCATTCAGCTAAGTTCCAATTATATGTGGCTTGAAGATACCCTATACTGAATAGGACCTGATTTAGTAATCAGAAGATGTGTCCGAGAAGATGAAATGTAGGATATCTTTAGAGCCTTCCATGACGGTCCATGTGGAGGCCACTTTGCAGACAAAAGGACAACTTACAAAATCCTACAATCTAGCTATTATTGGCTGGCCATTTTTAAAGATGTAAAGAAATATGTGGCCAACTGCGATGATTTCCAAAGAATGGGAAGACCTACATCAGTCGATGAAATGCCACTCCAAGCCCAAGTAGTAATCGAACCCTTTGAAAAATGGGCCTTATACTTTGTAGGACCTATCAATCCCATGTCCAGGAAGAAAAAGTACATATTAGTTTGCACAGACTATGTAACAAAATGGGTAGAAGCCAAGGCCCTGTATTCAACCAATGACCAATCTGTTGTAGATTTTCTCTTTGAGGAATTTTTCACTCGTTTCGGGGTACCTCAGGATATAGTCACTAATCAAGGAACACAATTCACCTCAAATTTGGTTAAGGCCCTTACCGAACAATAAAATATCATACACAAAAAGTCTTCACCCTATCACCCCCAAGCCAATGGCCAAGTAGAATCGACCAACAAAGTGATAGAGGCCATCCTCACTAAGACTATTCAACTGCATCACAAAGACTAGGCTGATAGGTTGCCTGAGGCCTTCTGGGCCTACATGATAGCCTGGAGAAATACAACAAGCCATACACCGTATGAGTTGGTATATGGGAAGCAGGTACTACTGCCCATACAGTTTCAAGTAAAGACCTTCAGAACTGCCATGCAATTAGGAATGGACCTGAATGAAGCTAAAAAATAGAGGCTATTACAATTAAACGAGGTTGATGAGATAAGGCAAGATGCTCTACAAAGAACCACCCTAATACAATAACAAAGGACCAAATGGAATGACAAGTACATTAAACAGAAGTCCTTCCAGCGAGGTGATTGGCCCCTCCTATACGATAGCAGATTTAAAAATTTCAAAGGTAAACTGTCTACCAGATGGATGGGGCCCTATGAGGTTGATATAGTCTATGAAAATGGCGTAGTAAGGATAAAGACTATTGATGAAAAGCATACTTCCCTTGTTGTAAATGGACATTGACTGAAGGTTTATCACAAACCACTGTCAAAGGAGGATTTTGTCAAAAATGTTCTTCAGACTGCCGAAATGCAACTGGTAAGCGAGAGGGTTTTCCCTCCTGTTGACCTACCATATTAAGTTCAAATTGTATAAATGCATTTTCTGTACATAGGTGTGTCATGAGATGAAGTTTTTTTATTTTTAACTAACAAAGACAAAAGAAAAATTGGTGGTGTTCCCATGTAGATAAACAAATAAGGAGGACAACTACCAGAAAGAGTCTTCTTTAAGTTTTTCAGATTCTTTAAAATTGAAAACACCGGTGAGCAGGAACTGGCCCGGGCTCGACAAAAATCCACAGGACAGTATAGAGAGTTTCCTTTAAGTTTTTCAGACTCTTTAAAATTGAAGACACCGGTGAGCAGGAACTGGCCCGGGCTCGACAAAAATCCACGGGACAGTATAGAGAGTTTCCTTTAAGTTTTTCAGACTCTATAAAATTGAAAATACTAGCGAGCATTAACTAATCTGGGCTCGATAAAATCCATAGAAAAGTAGTAGTTAGGATTATTATTGTGTTGTAATAAAAGAGGAAATGCTAGCAAAAGTATGGTCACCTTGGCTCCAGAAGAAAAGGAGTTCTGTCATCTCAGTTACTGGTCTTTACAGAGTACCCTCCTGTTATAAACATTTCTTACATTATTTCTCTATAAACTTTGGCAATTGCAGGGTTTTTCAGACAGATTTGACCATAGAACACCAGTTATTTCTATAAATCACTGTCACCAGAATCAGTGTCAAGATTTTTTAAGCTCAAGAAATCTCATTTTTTGCTTATCTCACATCAATAATCACCTCTATGTATGAAGGACCACCAAATCATCTCGTTGTTCCTATCCGGTACTATATCCTATCCAGTATAAAAGAAGGGGCCTTGCGCTATTCCGGTATCAACTGCAAATTTTATTCATAGGTGATCCGACACTCAGGTAATCAGGTGATCCTATACCAATTGCAAAATTTATACATAGGTGATCCGACACTCAAGTAATCAGGTGATCATGTACCAACTGCAAATTCTACACACAGGTGATCCGGTACCAATTGCAAGTCTTACACATAGGCGATCCGACACTCAGGTGATCCCGTATCAATTACAAATTCTACACACAGGTGATCCAGTACTGGTAAGAATATGACAGGTAACTTTCATCATGTTTCTAAGTCGCTGTCAAATTATTAGTGCGAGGACATACATATTCTACATTTTTTTTTGTATTATTTAAAGGAATTAGACTAAATATGCGTTTAGAACATCTGATTTCTCTAGGATCATGACGTACCCTTGTTTTGTCATGAATCTCTGTAGAAATATTAGACCTCACCACCGTAAGAAGGAAGTGTCCTACGAAACAACAAAAATGCAAAATCACGATGCCTTTTATCGGATCAAACTCCCACTGTCTATCTGATAAATAAACCCCATGATTAGTTGTCGTACTATATGAGACGACGTGAACCACAAATCTCAGCATATCGAGTAATGATCCCAATCGATTTCATATACACAAGTCCCGATCATAACGACCACCTCCTTTCGTAAATGTCGTCTGCCACCAAGCTTCCCACGAATCTGGAAACCATCAGTAGATCCGACTTACCTCACCATATCATCATGAGTATCGATGTGACCGTTGTAGTATACACTTCCATCAATAAATGCTCCCCTGGATGGCTCCGCCATCCAGATGCGCATTATTTACCCTTGTTATCATACTATCTACAAACACCCTATGCCTTCATATCCCTTGTATGTTTCTCCCAACCGATACTCTATCATCCGATACTCACCCTCAACCTTCTGTCCGTGCCTTATCCACCCAAGAGAATTGCTTAAAATAGTATGGGGGTCGACAGGCATGAGCCAATATTTCAAATATACAAAGAAACCATAGAATATCAGGCTTGTAAGAAAAAATCTGAACAGGCAGGGTGGGTGTCATTCTTGGAGAAATTCAAGGGCCATCATGAGGGAATTTATCTCGTCTTTGCACAAACATATGATGGAGAGAATGTGCAGCTTGGGGATGTGAAGTTAAAAATTACAGAGGCCACTATAGCAGAGGCTACGGGTCTCCCGAAGGCTGGAGAAAGATACTTCAAAAGAGTAATCGTAGACAAAAAGATATGTCAACAATTCCTCAAACCAAAACATCATGACCCTGACTGGACCAAGGGCGTCCCTCAGAGCTTTATCAAAGAAAAATACTAGACAATTCTTATAAGTCTGCATAAATTCCTCACCTGTGAGGGAAGGTATGTCGTGACCTTCATTTATCATTTAAATCTTTTGTCACATTTTGAGGGAGGAGGGAGGACCACAGATAAATTTTCCCCATTTTTTATGGATGAGTCTAAAGAAAATGACAAGAGGGGTGAGGTCAGTTTCTAAGAAACCCGATACCAGTCTTCATCATCATGGTTTAATCAAACTTCTGGTTGTTCATGCTCTAAAAACACAAGGGGGTAGTTGGAAATAGTTTCTCCAGCAGAGCTTCGCTCAATAGAAATCCAAGTCGATCGAGACATAGGAGGCACAGACACACAGTGAAAGCTCAAGCAGAAAAAAAATTAAAGGTATGGCATCAGGAGGTAAATAAGATACTGTTGCACCCAACTCATATTATCCCATTGAGAAATCAGTGACAGAAAAGTCTGTCGTGGGAGAGCATATCAAGAAAGAAAATAACCACTCAAGTCCAGAGAGTAAGCTCTACTTCGGTTCAAAGGGGTAAAAGACGAAAGGAGGGATCATAACCATGTGTTCAATCAGATAACGTTCCCAAAACAATTATGGAAATGCCATTAGAACCAGCCAGTCAAATAGAGAAGACCCCTAACTTCCAGTTACAAAGCAAGAAAAAGTCTGCACTAGCTGAAGCATCTAGCTTAGTCCTACGCCCTAAAGAACAGTCACAAAATAAGAAACAAAAGAAGAGGGAAACAAATCAACAGAGGATTTTACTAGAGCCAACTGTAAAACCCCCTAAAGAATTGAAAAGTATTTTTGAAGTTACTCTGCCTTCTTAGAGCTCAGTTGGTGGTTTGAAGGAGACTTCTAAGGTGACAAGTAAAAATAGAAAGAAACTAGAAGGAAAGGAGGCATAAGTTTCAGAGCCCATGCCTCAATATTCCAGGTTAGGAATACGTGTTTGCCAGCAAAAGCAAACCCCAGAATTTACAGTTCAAGCCCAAAAGATAAAGGTCCAGTCAACACATGAGGTACATATGTCTAGGCCTACCCCTATCAGTAAATCTAAGAAAAGGAAACTGTTTAAAGAAACTCCTAACCCTGTCAGCAGGTCTAAGAAAGCCTCTCCACCCATACATAGGACCACCAGAAGTATGGCTAAATAGGAGACAATTCCAAACATACCTTCTCCTCAAAGAGAACCTATGGATATTCCAAGTTCTCCAGACAAAGAGAGTGGTTGGGGAGCTGCCACAAGTGAAACAAAAGGACTAGTAACAATAAGTGAGACAGAAAGATTGGTAACATAGACTTTGATGGATTTGAGGAAGGGATAAGAAGATCGAAAGTTGGTCACTCAGGAAGCATTCACACCAAGTCCAGGCAAATCCTTGAGCAGACAAAAGATGATGATAAAGGTTCTGAGGAGTCTGAGGAAAGAAAAAGAATCTCAAGAGATGGTGGCCAAGGAAGTACTCACACCAAGTCCAAACCAGTCCCTGAATGAACCAACATTATTAATAGAAATTGAGAGATTGAAATAAGAAATTGAAGAATACAAAATATTGGAGAGGCATATCAAGGAAGAGAATGCAGAATTGAAGGAACATCATGTGGACGTCTCTACCAAACTTAACAAATTCTTGCGATTGGTCCATTACACTAGGGTGATAAAGAAGGAATTAAAGAATAAATCTTCCGGTGTTAACATTTTGCAATCTGAGGAATGACAGAGGAGGGTCCAATTGTACAAAAAGTTTTTTGGGTATCAATTTTTGATAACATTGCATGAGGACATGCAACATCTTCAGCATGGGGGAAATGTTGAGTCTCCATTTTTCCATAAGTTAATACCCTATATTACCCTCTATATAAGTCTTTTTGCCTCTGTTATAAACCTATACTGGACTATTCCCTCCCAAAATACATGCCTAATAGCCATGTCATGTCTACAAGAGGTAATTGGTGATTTAAAGCATGTTTGTTTAACTTTCTTTAATTAATTTGATTGAAAGTGTTTTATTTTGTATAGTTCTAATAATTTGATTTATGAACAGTCTATCCAACACTACTAGACACCATGTAATCCGGTACCGAATCCATTCTGGTACCCAAGATAGTTTTGATCTAGTACCAAGACGTGCGCTATTTCGGTACTCCTTACTTTGTTCTATTCCGGTACCAGACTTGCGACTGTGTGCAATCCGATACTAAAACCTCTGTTTCGGGATGCGCCAGTTGGACTTGGATAATGGTGGAGATTTCGAGAAGATAGTTGGATAGAAGAGTCTGAGTTAGTTCTCTAGTTGCAAGAGACTCCATCGCTCATGCACTTCATGTCATGAGGATGGAGTCGACTCCTAGAAATTCGATGTAAATCTTAATTCTGGGATTTCCCGAACTGTTTAATGTTTATCCATAAATATTGGTAGTATAGGCTTACCTTATATAAGGAATGCTGTGTAGAAAGGAATGTAAGAAATATACGATAAGAAATAGACAGTACTTGTCGTCATCATGTATGAAGTAAAAGACTGTTGATCCAATTTACCAGTTGAATTAATACAGAAGATCTTTTATGACAATTCTTGGATGTGAGTGAAAGTTTTATCCTGTTAACTCCTTAAGAGGTTCATTGTTGGTTCAACAAGGGCCCACCTCCCCAACTAAGGTAAACCTCATTGTATACATTCTGTGTGTTTGTAGTTCACAACAACGTGTGTGTGTGTGATTTGTCTTTATTTCATTCTCAGGATTGAGCATCAAGTTCATTATTTTGGATTGGTGTGTAACAACAAGTGTTATATCGAATAGACATTTTATTCTCAGATGTTGAAGATAGCTATCTTGTAATTTGAAGTGTGGGACTGATGTTTTAAGTTTATGATTTTAGTATCGCAAGGGACCAGGAGACTTTATCTTTCATCTTCATGTGCTGTAATAAAGTCTTTCAGTTATACTGAATTTCCCTTGTGCTAGTTTGATTGAATTACATGAAGTTGAAGTTGGTTTTTGTTTCAAGAATGGTCGGAGTTGATTGTTTTAACTGCTACAGGAGACAATATTCTTAAAGTTCATCTTTTCAATACAAGTGCCTAACATGAACAGACTTGTTTCTCTGAGGGAACATCTCTTTGATTGACTGTTTGTCTAAGTTTTATTATCAGTTGTAGGTTCATAAGATATTTTGAAGTATTTAGAGATCTTAGAAATGGAATTTTTATGTTATTAATTATTTCCTATATGCAACAGACTTAGATAGGTTACTTGTTCTCGGCACATATGGTGTAACGAATCTTTCGATTACGAATCCCAGATTGACATTTAAATGAGTGTGAGATATACAGTGAACATATTTACGCACCAACAATCGTATTATTTAGTAATAAGTTGGATGATGTTAGATTGTGGTTATGTATCATGTGATTAATGTTGGTAATGGGAAACATTACAGGTTGGGTGACGTGGCCCCACCTGGGTGGTTGGGGACATTACATTCTGGCATCAAAGAATCTTTGGGTTAGATTGTGTGGTGTGGCCCAACTTGGAAGGCTGGGGAAAATACATTATGGTATCATAGCTATTGGTTAAACATTGGACTTGTATGGGCCATATATCAACATGAAAAATACATGTTTGTTAAGTATTGGTTCTGCACGGTGAAAATATGTGAGGTGCGTGAAGGTATTGATGAGAAGGTCTATGTGATAAATTCTTGATATTGTGGAGTGAGACACTGGAACTGTGTAGTAAAAAGTGGTGCATGAGTATGCACACTAAAGGTTTGGGACTGCACATAACAAAGTTGTGGTGCATGTGCATTACTGATACATAGTGTACACGTTAGAAATTGACATCATGTAGTGGTATGTGTTGAATACCAATGCACACATGGGCTTCCGAAGGAAGGATTATGACATAATGGTGCAGAGTTTTCATGAAGTTATTTCATGAATTCATCTAACAAATCTTGTTTTGTGCAAATTTTACGGAATTATAAGTGATTAGAGTAGGACATAATCAATGAGAAGGTCAAAATCATGGATGAGGCGTAGAGGACTTACAATCCTGATGATGAATTCATGGATTTGTACGTCAGTTTGGGTGTTGATGGTACATAATCTAAGAAGGATTGCATGAATTTGGTAGAAACCATAAAAGGATTGCAAAAATATGTCTAGAGCTATAAATATGATAATTAAAGGATTATGAGAGCCAAGGAGCAACCCGATGACTTCAATGTCAAATTGATGCAGAGCCTAGACATAATAGAAAATAAAATGAATAAGGAGACAAAGTCGAGTAGGTTAAGACGTCACAAGTCTCATGATGAGAAAATAAGAGAATCAAGAAGTGATGATAGGTATCAATCTCACTCACTGAAGCATTCTTTTAGAAAATAACATAGTATCTCTAGCCCATCTCCTATCAATCATAAGAGAAGGACTGGGGTGAACGAGCTATAGGGAGAAATGAATAAGATCAAGCCTCCTACCTTTGATGGGAAGTACAAGAAAGATGAATATGTGGAGACCTGGTTGTTGGGTATGAGAAATTACTTCAAGTTGCATAATTATTCTGTGCAATAAGAAGGGAGAATTGTTATCTATCAGCTAAAAGGAAATGCATCAATGTGGTGGGATCAGTTCATGCAGGTACAACACCTTGATGAGAAGAAGGTTACTTGGATGGAGTTCAAAAGGTATTTCCAAAAGAAATACTTAACCAATAAGTACTATGATAGGAAAATGAAGGAGTTCTTTGAACTCAATCTTGGGAGCATGATCATAGACGAGTATGAAAGAAAATTCCTAGAGCTACTGAAGCATGTCGCATGCATCAAGGATGAGAGAGTTAAAATTTAGAGGTACTTGAGTGGGTTTCCCTCATTTATCAGTGAAAAGATACAATGTGATGACCCTAAGATGTTGGAAGAAACCATAAGGCACGCTAAGTGTCTTTATGAGAAGAAAAGGGAAAGACCGATTTTCCAAAAGGCTTGGGAAGACAAGATGAAAATTAAAGTGGAACAAAGGAAGAAGGGGGTTAAGCCACCATTTTTCATAAATACTGTGCAAGGACATACAACCCTCTAGGAGCCCAGGATGTTAGAAACAATGGAACAAAAGTCATGGAAACAACCTATGCAATGTTGGGGTTGTGGTGGAAATCATATGCACAGAGATTGCCCTCAAAGAGGCAATAAAGCGAGGACTACACACAATGTACAAAAAGTTGCGATAGTGGGGGACATGGGTAGAAATGTGCCAAGGATTTATGTTGCGTTGGATAAAAAAGCAGGTTGAGTTTTAGTCACACATGATCGAGGTGGAAGGTAATATTAATGACCAACCCATTTCTATTTTAATTGAATCGAGAGCTAGGCATAATTATCTAGATCCTATGATGGTGGAAATATTCCATTTTCCAAGAAGAAAGATTGAAAAACTGTGGTTGGTGCAATTAGCTACAGGATCAAAAGGAAAATTAACGATATGGTTAAGGCATTCCCATTACATATGAATGGAATACGCACAAAGGTTGATTTGAATATTATAAATTTGGGCTCACACGATTGTCTCATTGGTATTGATTGGTTGGACGAGCACCATGCTGTCCTGGATTGTTACAATAATGCATTCACTTGTTTGGATGAGGAAGGAAAATTGAGTTCAGTTCAAGGAATTCCAAGGGTTGTAACTATCCATGAAATTTCATCCTTGCAATTGAACAAAAGCTATAGGAAAGGATGTCAAATATTTGTAGCACACATAGAAGAGGCACCTAAGGACAAAGTGTTGAGTATTGAAGACTACACAGTATTGAAAGAGTTTGAGGATGTATTTAAAGAGATACCGAGACTGCCTCCAAGAAGAGATATCAATTTCTCTATAAATATGATGCCTGGAACAACACCTGTATCCAAGAATCCTTATAGGATGAGTAGGCCAAAGCTGAAGGAAATGCAGATGCAACTTGAATAGCTTCTGAAAAAGGGGTATATATACCCAAGTGTGTCGTCGTGGGGTGCGCTAATTTTATTTGTGAAGAATAAGGATGGTACACTAAGACTTTGTATCGAATTCAAGAAGTTGAACAAGGAAACATTGAAGAGAAAGTATCCTTTGCCAAGTATATATGACCTGTTTGATCAGCTAAGGGGCACAAGGATATTTTCGAAGATTGATCTCAGATTTGGATATCACCAAGTGAGAATTAAAGAGGAATACATCAGCAAGATTGCCTTTAAAACAAGGTATGTTCATTACGAGTTTACCATGGTTCCATTTGGGTTGTCAAATGAACCATTTGTCTTCATGTGTTTAATGAATGGAGTTTTTAGAGAGTATTTGGATAAGTTCATCATTGTATTTTTGGATGAAATTCCTATTTACTCAAAGTATGAAGAGGAGCATGCACAACACTTGAGGATGGTGTTTTAGGTATTGACAGAGCATAAAAGTAATGCAAATTTGACCACGTGTTCATTTTATAAGTGACAGATTCATTACTTGGGTCATATTATTTCACATGAATGAATAGTTGTAGACCCAACAAAGATAAAAGCCATTGAGGAATGGCCGACACCAAGAAATGTCGTAGAAGTGAGATCCTTTATGGGACAAGTAGGGTACTAAAAAATATTTATTGAAGGATTCTCAAAGATTGTGCATCCAATTATATCCCTGCAAAATAAATATGTGTGATTTGATTGGAATCTAGACTATGCAAGGAGTTTTTAGCACTTGAAAAGTTTGTTGACAAGTGCACCAATTTTGAGAATTGTTGATCGTGATGCAGACTTTATGGTGTGCATGGATGCATGTTGTTGGCATGCGGATATAAGGCCCTAGGCTTAGTTTGTTCAACCAACAAAACCCTTTAGATACCGGCCCTTTTGACATCATCTGCATGCAAGTGAAGTCTCACCCAAGGTATCTACTAGGGTTGTAGGAACCAAGTTTTTGTAGGGATTGTTAAAGTTTCTGCTATTATTAGGTTACTTTCAATTTACTAGATAACAATAGCATAGACAGGATCACTTAGAGAAACACAATCAAAAGAGTACACAAGCATTTATCCTGGTAAACCCTCAAGGGGAAGAAAACCCAATAAAACTTCCTTAATATAGATAGCCAATACAATGCCAAGATAATGAACCAGACAACAGAGAATATCCAACACTGAGCAACACGCCTCTCTCTCTTCCTTCTTCCGACAACTGACAACTGCAAATTCCTTCAAAACTTGCGCACTAGATGAGTGAGCTGAGTGTGTGTTCAAATGAGGCGCTGGCCTCTCTTATTTATACAATTCTGGCACGTGTGGAAGTGTCTCTTCATTGGCAAGGCCGACTTCTTCTTCTGGGTGGTTATAACCACCTTTAATATATTTTGGGGCCTCTTTAATATATACTGGGGCCGACTTCTTATTTAGCCTATTACAATTAGGGTTTGACCAATCTGTAAAAGGGGATTTGGTAAATGACAATGACCGACATGATCAATCCACAAAATGGGGTTGATCTAATCAATAATAAATATATTTTATCTTTATCCACAAAAGGGGATAAGAATATTCTTTGCAGTTACACAATATTTTAAAACTCCCTCTTAATGAGAAGGATATTCTTTGTCTTTTGACAGGTCATCGGATGTCAACATCAACTAGGTAGCGACATCCACTAGATAGCATCATCAACTGGGTAACATCATCAACTGGGCAATTTCATCGACTATATAACATCATCGACTGGTTAACAGGAGGCATCAATATCTTCCACTTGGTCATCTAGCATCATGATCACTGACTGACATATCTATAAATCATCGGAAGTTTTGTTCTCTTTATCTTTGTGCAAAAGATACTATTTCTTATATTCACATATAAGATGTCTTATCTTCACACATAAGATGTCTTATCTTCACACAGAAGATGTCCTATGAGTTTTTCCATTCCTTTTATGTTCTCCCTTCTCTTGTAGTCATCTATCTCACCCATCCATTGGGGAGGACTACTACCATAGCTTCACTCCTAGTCATCCCACATGAACTAGAGAAGCTAAGATGCTAGCCTGAGCAAGACTAGAATCCCTTTCCATGATCCGCGCAGGATCACAACACAAACCTCAATAGCCAACTAACCATTCCACATGGTCAAGGTTTGTGTTCCAGGCTACTCAATCCTTGGCTAGAGGAGAGTATCTTCCCGCGGCCCCTTGGAGAAACATCCACATTTCTCTCTATGAGGGTGGTCACACCCCTCTCTATGAGGGTATTCTAGCATGTCCCTAGAGTATCCAAAACTCAACACTTGGACATAGGCCAACCTTGGTAAATTTCTCTTTCCCCGTCTCTACGAAGGTTTCTTCCTTCTCTACGAAGGTTTCTTCCTTCTCTACAAAGGTCTACCTGTGGGATTGATCATTCCTTCTCTACGAAGGTCTACCTGTGGGATTGCTCATTCCTTCTCTACGAAGGTATAGTTATGGGATATAAAAGAATATATTATGGTCCAAAATATTTCAATGGTATAATACCATGCTACCCATCTTCTTGGCACCATCCATCTACTAAATAGCTTTCATCTTGATCAAAATATCTGGGCACTATCCATCTTCTTTTCTAACTGCATCAAATCATGATCCTTCATTTCAAACTCGGAGACATGGCTCCCTCTTGCACCAAGCTAATAGCTTCTAGTCATCATCCTTGAAGTTTTCTTCTATAATATCCTGGGTGCCTTCTTGAGTTCGAATATTTCTTTCTTTCTATCTTCATACTGGATCAACATGCTCCCTCTGCATCTATAAGAACGGTACTAGAGCAACCTATAGTTACCCGCATCTCATACACTATATCTGAGTATCCATATTTTTCTTCATCTTGAATATTTTTCTTCTGCATCTTTAGGATCCTCCTGCTCCTATATGAATATTGGATATTGTTTGGTCTTCACTGACTATCACCATATCATACGTCCTTGTCATGTTGTCTAACTTCTGCAATTCATGACATAAGTTCTTTCTTCCGAGACTTGTAAACTTACTTACAATATGCTTTCTTTGTCACTCTCATGAGTGATCATACATGAAATAAATATTTTATCTCTTTCTTCATCCTCTTCTTTGATACTTCCTTCATAAGTCTGCATAGACACTGAAGTAAAACGAGGTTAATTAACATTCTCACAAAAATCTAACTTGTAATGATAAAGCATTGAAGTAAACAAGATACTAGAAATAAACATGAATACTTATCTTTTGTTTCTGTGTGGGGAGGCTCCATGGACTCCACCATTTGCTATCTTTCTTCAAATCAACTATCTTCAACTTAAAGTGCATAATCCTTAATTTCTTCTAAACATTTCTTTGAGGGAGGAGATTCCTCTTCCTCTTCCACATGTTCTTGATGCTTTCTTTTCCCTTTTCGTTAAGGACAGTCATAGGAAAAGTGTCCCAAATTTTGATAGTTGTAGCATCTGATCTTTGAAACATCTTTCTTCTTGTCTGGAACTCTTAGGGAGTTAGATTCTTTATTGTTCCTTATGAATGTTCTTTTGAACTGTAAGAGCTTCCTCTTCATCAACAATTAATCTCTTCTGTTGGTCTGCAAGTCTAGATTCTTCGTGTGTGCAATTTTCCCATAACTTATCAAACTTGGGTAACTTGCTTCTTGCACACACTCCTCGTACAAAAGGAATCCAAAATGTTGGAAACCCATTTAGGGTTGTGGTTACAAGCTCCTTGTCACTAATGACATCTCCAATAGCTGCAAGATGATATCTGATCTGAGAAACTCTCATAAGGTAGGATGTGACAGATTCTGAGTTGTCCATCTTTATATTGCGAAGCTGATTTCTTAAGGTAAGATTCCAGCTAATGTCTCTGCTTTCATATAACCTGTCGAGTGCTTCATACATTTGCCTTGCTGTCTAAAGTTCGGATATATGAGGGATCAAGTGATATTTTACTGAATCTGACACGATTCTCTTTGCTTTCTTTTCATTCTTCTTATGCTTGGTCTTTTTCTCTTCTTCATCTGGTTTTGGTACACCCACTATAACATGTTCTAGGAGATCATTTTCGTCTAGAATCATCTACAACCTATGCTTCCAAGATCTGATGTTTCTAGATCCTTCCAGCATGTCTTCTACCCTCATGTTGGTAGCCATTGTTTCTTGCAGTAGAAACCCTAGCCCTTCGGGCTATAGAAATAATAAAAAAATCAAATTTCTTGGATCTAAAAACTAAACTCACCAAAAGATGTGCTGGACTAAGGCGAGTATGCTAGTACAATCAGATTTCTGAAAATCCAAATTTTACCCCTTCAAACATGATTTGCGGATTTTTGGACTAGTGCTTATGGTTTTTTGGTACTTCTAGCACTCTGGTACTTCTGGTACTCTGGTTTTCTGGTACTTTGTGAAAACTAGGGTTTCACTTTCTGGGAGATCTAGCCACTAAAAATGTGCGCTGAAGATGCCAAAATGTTACTTGAGGTAGGGCACACCTTTCTAGATGGATTTGGGGCTAAAAAAATTCTTCAATAAAAGCCCTAATTTTCATGTACGACAACAATGACGTTTTTCTTTTTCCTGCGAAAGATGCTCTCTTAAGCTTAGCTCTGATACCATGTTAAAGTTTCTGCTATTATTAGGTTACTTTCAATTTACTAGATAACAATAGCATAAACAGGATCACTGAGAGAAACACAATCACAAGAGTACACAAGCATTTATCCTGGGAAACCCTCAAGGGGAAGAAAACCTAGAAAAACTTCATTAATATAGATAGCCAATACAATGCCAAGATAATGAACCAGACAACATAGAATATCCAACATTGAGCAACACACCTCTCTCTCTTCCTTCTTTCCGCAACCGACAACTGCATCATCCTTCAAAACTTGCGCACTAGATGAGTGAGCTTAGTGTGTGCTCAAATGAGGCACTGACCTCTCTTATTAATACAATTCTAGCACGTGTGGAAGTGTCTCTTCATTGGCAGGGTCGACTTCTTCTTCTAGGTGGTTATAACCACCTTTAATATATTCTGGGGCCTCTTTAATATATACTAGGGCCAACTTCTTATTTAGCCTATTACAATTAGGGTTTGACCAATCTGCAAAAGGGGATTTGGTCAATTACAATGACCGACATGATCAATCCACAAAAGGGGATTGATCTAATCAATAAAAAATATATTTTATCTTTATCCACAAAAGGGGATAAGAATATTCTTTTCAGTTACACAACATTTTAACAGGGATGAGGGTATGTGAGGCTATCATCATATCCATTACTATTTATCCATCCTGTGTGAAATATATTTATTCATATCCTTTGATTAGTTAACAAACCCTATTGTGCAGAACCCTTATAACATAGAATGCAACATAAGTAACCCACTATATCATTCATTATTACTGCACATCAATCATATAGTAAACACATATATACTAATCATGCATAAACAAAACATCCATGAACAACCACATCAAAGGACACATTCATACACAAGGTTTAACGTGGCTCACCCAATCCTTGGGCTATGTCCACAATGACTGGCTTCTATATTAATCCTCATGCAATAATCAATTCAAGCCTACGCACTGTGCTTACAATAGATACAACATATTATATACTCAATCCATCCTAACCACTCTGGAGTGCATGCCTCTCTCACTGTTAAATATCTCCAAACCCAAAGTAAGGATTCTCACTCATAAGCAACCTAATATCTCTTTTTCAACAACATATTCTTCCCCAATCCATTACATATTTATACATAGAGTTAGGGCTCAAATCCCTAATAGTTTATCCTAAAACCCTAATATTTCCTAGTTGTTTTCCTTATTTTTTTCCAACATGCTTATTTTCCTTCTTTAGCATTGAACTATTACTTTCCTTCCTTCTTTTGTGCCTTCTCTAACTTATGCTTTGACCCTGCAAACTGCTCCCTTTTCTTCTTTTGTGCATTCTCTTCCAAACTTAGTTATTCAAATTGCCTATCCAACATGCCCATAAAAATTACCTGTGCCTCGTCTCGAGCCACTTAATCCTATTGTGTCACACCCTTCCATGCCTTCATAAACTTTTGCAGGGTTTCTCTTGCTGTAGCGACTTCCTTTTTTACCTCAGATTTTTTCACCAAAACCTCCTCTACTACCTACACAATTAGGGTCATGAGCTTCTCCTCATTGTCTTGTGTTGATTTATTCATCATGCCTTCTACAGCTTCCAATGCCCCTATGATTGCGAGTGCTTCATCCTGCAGGGGTGCCAATCATTGTGCGAGAGTCTTCTAATCTTGCCTTAGATGTTTTATCTCGTTGTATGACTACATGTTCTACAGGATGGAGGCTATGCACTCAAATGGTGGTAGTATGCTTATATTCTCTGTGGCCTTCTATGCCTTATCATTTGCATTCCTTAATCTTTCCTCAACAACATTCATATTCATATCCTCTATCAACTTTGTCCAAACTTGCGTGCTTTCTTCGCATAAATTTGCGCACTCCTCATCTAGACTCTTAATGCTTTTTATTGAGGTTATGGTTGTTCTTTCTCTTTGTTCCTTCTCCTCAGGTGGTTTCCCTGGTGTAGTGCGCACTTAAAACTCTTTGATTCTGGTGCAGAAGACTTAAATGACTTCACTAATTTTGGATACATGTTACTCCAATGTAGCTTCTACCACCATTGACACCTCTAGAATATCCTTATATAGTTTCTGGATGGCCTGTTGTATCCTCTCTACCTGTTTCTCGACCTCGTCCTTCTCCTTCAATATCCTCTCTACCTTTTTCTCGACCTCGTCCTTCTCCTGCACAATTATCATGTAATCCTTCTACAATTCTTCCTTATCTTCCATTACCTTAGCCAAGTCCTTTGACATTGACTCTACGTGAAACTGTATTTCCTGCACAATACCTGTCTGTACCTTGTAATGATCTTATGGACATTTGTGAAATGACTAAGGCCAGGTGACTTAGTACTCATTCCTGATCCTGAATCTATGGCATGGGGAAATCAATTGTGTCTGGTGAGATCTTCAAAACTATGGGAAATGTTATTTTCTATGAGAAGTAAGAAATGGTGGCCCCTTCTTCCTTAGTCGTGCTTGTTGTTGGTCCTTCACCGGATCTTCACTCTGGTGCTCTCCTTACTGCCTCCTAGAGATACTGCAATGTCGTTAACTGTTCTTTCAAATTCTGGTGTAGTTCTTCTTGTTTCTTCTATGTTTTTTGAGCTTTCTCGTCTATGACATCCCTCACTTGGTAGCCGATCCCATCGATATCATCATCCATCAAAGTGTAAATAGATGGTACTTTATGAGATTTCATCTTCTTCTGTGCATATGTTTCTATTCCCTTATCCTCGTCTTTCCTCTTGTACCTTGCTTCTTCTACTATCTCTTGTGTGTCCCCTGCACCATTGCCTTGTCCATTTCCTTAACCATTTCCTTGGTCTTCTTCTTCATTGTCAGGGTGCTCTGTCTCTATTTCGTTCGCAGAAACCTTCCAGCCTGGGTCCCAATTCTGCATAATCAGTTGGATGTCCTCCTCTGTGATTTTGTATTTTGTCTGGACCCATTCCTCTCTTGGGTATTTCTTTTATTGTATGTAGATGCGATGATGATCTTCCCAGAATCGTGCAATTGGTGTGTACGCCTCTACAAGTTGAGGTGAAATTCGCTGTGTATTCTGGATACACCTCCTAATCCTTTTGTTGTACAAAAAGAACTCAATGTTGGTATATTTTTGTCTTCTCTTATTCTTCGTGTACCATAATTTATTATAATTAGAAGCCAAGCACGAATTACCTCTTAGAACCATAAATTGCACATCTTTTGGTTCATTCAATGTTGTGAATGCAATATGAATTAACAACCAAGAATAGTGGAATTCCATGCCTCTGTCCTCCACGTCCGCATAATAAATGAGGAATTGGTTAAGTGGAAAGGGTTCCCATATCATCAATAACCCTTCTACACACTTATCAACTGCAATTATCACACCTGCAGACACTTGGTCTTTCCTGCACTTTCCCAACAACTTGCACGCTA
This sequence comes from Picea engelmannii, assembly GCA_009831015.1. Taxonomy (NCBI): domain Eukaryota; kingdom Viridiplantae; phylum Streptophyta; class Pinopsida; order Pinales; family Pinaceae; genus Picea; species Picea engelmannii. The sequence continues at coordinate 443,067 of ML787742.1, read as the reverse complement.
ATGCTTGCATCACAATTATTATTGTTGGGTCACAGGTACTTGCAACATTCAACCCACACACCCCTATGACGGTGTGAAATTTATCCCTCATGGACTCTAGCATATTCTTTTCATTATTCTTGTTTACAAACATCAAGGTTGGATCTTCCCCCTATGACGGTAATCCTGTGATTCGATAAATGAGATCTGGGTCTATAGAAATTGGACTGTCCAACCATAAGTAGTTGCCATGCACACAAGATAAAAACATATTAACACATGCATTCAACTCTTGGATCCTGCCAAAGTGTGGAATGCCAAACAGATTTAGAATACAAGCTCATTCCAACCCTCTGGCCCATACCTTTGGCACATGTATAGGTTGGTTCATCACTAGATCTATTTTCAGTTCCAAGTATTTTCTCGGTGCACCTTACCAAACATATCTGTTAAGAAATGAGGAACACTTCCACACTAAACCTAGAAGAAAAGAGTAAGAAATATTTAAACAAGAAAGTAATTGATAAAGTAAACACATAGTACACAAATATTTTACCCTGGAAACCCAACCGAGAAAACCAACATTTCTTGAGCGTTCTGCTATCTTGTTGTCTTAATCATTCAGAATAAAATGTTACATGCCTAACCTTGGTCTACAAATAAGACAAAATCAACATCATACCTTCTTGATTTACAGAAGAACAACCTTGTAGCCAATTTTTCTTACATCTGCATGACCAACAACGTCTACGATTATTTGTTAGTTATTATCCTATACAACATTACAACCTGCCTTCTTTGTAGGATTTATAGTAGGAAAAACCCTAAAGAAAAGGCACCCAAAGAAGGTTACAGATCCACTTATATCATTGGATAGAAATATCGTGAATCTCAGGATTCTGTTACAATGAAATATCAAGTCGAATTACTAGTAGACTACCAGTCGGATTTCATTCAATATTCAATCTGTTGACACAAGCCCGCCTATCGACATCTTGTCGGTTTACCTCTTTGACTTGTTGTCGATGTATTTGACTTTGAATTTAACCAGTCGAACCACCTCGACCTTTGAATTCGAATTTACCTGATCGAACCACCTCAACCTTCGACTTGTTTTTGATGTCTTCAACTTTGAATTTACCCAGTCGAACCACCTCAACCTTCAAATTTCTATTGATTCCTCCGACTTCGACTGTCAATTGATCCACATCGACTAGAATGTAACTACAAATAATATAAAAACCTAACAATATCCTACTTGTTTTTTTATTTGATGAAACTGAGAGATCTCTGAAATCTCATTCACAGACCCAAGGCAGAAATTCCCATTGCCTCTTTGCACCAAGAGAACTTCACAACACTCACAGACTTGGTCAAAGAGTTTGCTATGTTTTCCAGCATGTCTACTTTCTCCAACAACACCTTTTTGCTTTCCACCATGTGTCTCATGAAATGGTATTGTACATCAATGTGCTTAGTCTTAGAATGATAAGTTGGGTTCTTTGCCATGAATATTGTTCTTTGACTTTCACAACTTATCCTCATATATTTCTTCTCAAACTCGATTCTTGAACAAAGCGTTTGCAACCATACTACTTATTTACTTCCATGAGTGGCTTCCATGCATTCAATTTCTATTGTTGACAAGGCTATGATCGCTTGTCTCTTACTCATCCAACTGATTGCTCCACTAAACATCTTGAACACATATCCACTGGTCGACCTTCGTCAATCCATATCTCTAGCCCAGTTCACGTGGAAAAAACCATGTACATTTAATTCACTGTCATCTTTAGATTTTTCTGGGTAGCATATAGCATAATATTTTGTGCCACACAAATACCCAAATAATCTCTTGAAAACTGTCCAATGCTCCTTCCCAAGTGTCAACATGTATCTACTCAACACTCCTAGTGCATGGGAAATGTCTGGTCGAGTGCAGACAATCACATAAATTAAACTACTAAAAACACTTGCATAGGGAACACGTGCCATGTCCTCTATTTCCTCCTATTTCCTTGGACATTGTTCAACAATTAGCCTTGCTCCCATAGGAATTGGCACCTTCGCAGGTTTGCAATCTTGCATGTTGAAATGTTTCAAAATTGTTTCAATATACTTCTTCTGGTTTAACTAGAGATTTGTAGCTTCTTTATCTCTCTTGATATCCATTCCTGGAATGAAGTTCACTACACCGAGATATTTCATGCCTATCTTGGAGGATATCTTCTTCTTCATCTCCTTTATTGTGTTCATGTTGTTTCCAATCAACATCATGCCATTGACATACAATGATACATATATGAAACACCCACCTTCTTCTTTGGAATATATGAAGTGATCAACTTTGCTTCTCACAAACCCCAAAATAAGGATGTATGTGCCGAACTTTTGGTACCACATCCTTGGTGATTTATTTAGACCATAAATGGATCTTTTCAGTTTTCAAACCAAATCTTTCTTTCCCTTTACTACAAATCCTTCAAGTTGTTTCATGTAGATTTCTTCTTCCTGGTCCCCGTGTAGGAATGTGTTGATATTTTGGTAGTTGTGGGAGGTATTAACCTCCTAGTTTAACCTTTGGGTAAAATAGAATATTCTGAACACAAGAGAAGCCCTAAATAGATGTGTAAAACCCTAGAAGACATGTCAGCTCAGTAGAATAAATAATATTGAAGTATTACCCTTCAGAAAGAGAAGTTGGCCTAGGAAGGTGAGAAGAAGGACTATAAATAAGAGGCTCTTGAGCTCAGTTGGTACACTCACTTCACTCACTCTCCCAAGTATAGAACAAGTCTGGAACTACAGTTGCAATAATGGAAGGAGCATATTTTGGAGTGATTATTGGTCTCTCTCTCTAGCGCTATCTAGACTAAGATATGCACCCTACCTTCTAGTATCTCTTAGTGGTATTCTTGGTGACATTCTTAGTGACATTCTGATATTCTTGGTGGTATTCTTGGTAGTATCCTAAGAAGTGCATATGAAACTTTCGCAGTTGAGTATTGTTCTTGTTCTTTGGTTGTGGAGACTCTCTCTCTTGTGTGCTACCCTTGGAAAAGGTGTTATCTCCTTGCCTTGTGATGTTTCTGCAGTTGGATGGTGTTTTCCGATTCCATTTTTTGCTATTACCACAACTAGGGTTTATCTGTTGGTTCTAGTGTGGCTTTCCAAAATCATTATATCTAGCAAAGGTTAAGGTGCTCGGGGGTAGTTGCATGCCTATGGTTGGGTGAAAATATTGTAATATTTTCTATAGTTAAATGAACACACACACACACACACATACAAACACACACACACACACACACACACACACACACACACACACACACACACACACACACACATATATATATATATATTCTAACAGGTTATGGTCCCACACTACCTTTAGAATGGTCTAACCATTGGAAGGAAGATTGACGGTTCCTTGTTAAGATCGTTGTAGCACCAATTGCAACTACAACTATAGTTTCTGATTTTGTAGGTGCAACAAACTCTAACCTAAATTCTTAAGCACTTTTAAGTGAAACGTTTGGACATAATTTTTGGGTATTCTAGTGCACCCTAGCCTAGCTCACCCTTTGGTACCCTTAGCCAACAAAAATGTCTAGTTTGATTTCTTGGTCAAATTCAAAGGTTGACTGGTCAAATTCAAAGGTTGATTGGTCAAATTCAAAGTCAAAGGTTGACTTTTGGTTAAATTTGATTTTTGTGGTCAAAGTTCAAATTTCAAGGTTTCTATCTTGTTATAATCATTGAACCTTTTTATTCAGTTTCTAACCTCTTCTTGTCAAGATGGTGTCTAGTTTTAGATTAGAAGACAAGCTGAACGATGCTACAAATATCAAAGGTATGCACCTATATATTCTTTTCAAGTTGTATCATCTAGCAAAGCATGAGTGTGTTTGCAAGGGATGTACAAGAGACCTTGTCCAAGTAGTGATCTTGGGTTCAGTACATTCAAAAGAACAAGTGCACCTTTCCTAGCAGTCGAGGCTCTAGATTCCAGGTTTGATTGATCAAATTGTTAAGTTTCAATTTGCACATATCAAGTTTGATAGTTTGTATAATTCAAGTAAACACTATAGTTGTGACAACAATATTTGAAAGGTTATATTACTACTAGGTATACTTGGTTATATGTAAGTACTATTGATATAGATGCTTCTTGCACTTGTTTTCAAAATGAACTAACATCTCCTCTAGGATTTATTTCTTGTTTTTCTCCCGAGCAGGTCACCTTGGTAACTCTATGATGAATACCATCCTTGTTACCATAGATATATTCTTATGAAAATGCTATTGGAAATAATTTTTCTCTTTTTGTTCTTGTTCTAGAAAGGTCACAGGTGATAGCTCCGAGAAGGAGCTATAGTGATAGTTACAAACATGGAGTATATGATAGGTGATCTCACCAGGTACCAATTCTAAAGGAAGTGTGTAAAGAAAAATAATTTTTGGACATTGTTCACTCAGATGTGTGTGGACCAATGTCAACCTCCTCATTAAGTGAATAAATATCTTGAGGTTCGATAATGGAGGAGAATACATCTCCAAGGAGCTCATTTCCTTTTGTAAAGCATATAGGATTAGGAGGGAGCTAATCATCCCACATAGTCCTCAACAAAATGGTGTGGTAGAAAGAAAGAACCGATCCATTGAAGAATTTGTTAAGGCAATGATGAATGATCAAAATCTATCTATGTTTCTATGGGGATAAGCAACTATGACATCCATATATGTTTAGAATATAATTTCTCATCGTATATTGAAGAACATGACTCCAGAAGAAGCTTTCTCCGGAAAGAATCCAAGTGTTGAACAATTGAGGATCTTTGGTTGTCATGTCTATATTCATGTTCCCAAGGAAAAATAAAAAAAGTTGGAACCCTTAGGAAAGAAGGGAATATTCCTTGGATATAGTGAATCATCAAAATCTTATAGAATCTATGTTCCAGGTCAACATAAGGTTGAAATCAACATAGATGTGAATTTTTATGAAAATATTGGCTTCAGGAAATCTATAGAAGATTCCATGGATCTTAACGATGAAGAAGAACATGAAGGTCCCAAGGAAGAAACTACATGTTCTCCAGAAAATATCAATGTAGAACCTTCCACCTTTGAAGAAGCAGTCAATAAGAAACAATGGAAGGAAGCTATGATGGAAGAATATCAATCCATCATGAAAAATGATGTATGGGAAATTGTGCCTAGACCTGAAGGAAAGTCTTTATTCACTTCAAAATGGGTTTATAAGATAAAGCATTCAATAGATGGGAGTATCGATAAAATACAAGGAAAAATTCGTGGGTAAAGGGTTCTCCCAGTAGGAGAGAGAAGACTATGATGAGATATTTGCTCCAGTTTCCAGATACACCTCTATTAGAGCAATCATATCTCTTGTAGCATCCATGGATTGGAGTTTACACCAAATGGATGTAAAGACCTCTTTTCTCAATGGAGTAATTGAGGAAGACGTATACATAGAGAAACCTCAAGGTTTTTAGGTACTCGCGAGAGAAACCTATGTATGCATATTAAAGAAGGCCTTGTATGGACTCAAGAAAGATCCAAGAGTTTGGTATGCACGAATTGACAGTTACTTGATGAGAAATGGATTCTCCAAAGAGCTATGTTGATCCAAACCTTTATTACAATGTTGTGAATGATGCACTTGTGATGCTACTACTATATGTTGATGATTTTTTTCTGACAGGTGTAGAGCCCTCATTATTCAATGTAAGAGGGAGTTAGCCTCTGAACTCAATATGAAGGATATTGGTCTCATGCATTATTAATTGAGACTAGAAATATAACAAAAGTGTGGTGATTTTTTTTTTATAACTAAAACAATTATATTTATTTATTTATTTAGATACTGGTTGGGTTGAAACCAAATCAACCATTTTTACAAGGATTCAACAACTCACTTATCCAAATTAAATCTTGTCCCTTCCTTACATAGTTTGGGATCGAGGTAAAATCAAACCTACGGGATAGGAATGCACAAATATGCTTCATCATTTTTACTGATTACGCCTTGAGGCAAGAGACAACCCATGTTTTCCTTTGTGTCTGCTTCCTTGTTTGATCCATGCAGGATGTGGAAAAAGTGGGAGGAGGAGAAATATTGCAACACATACTGCAGCCTTTGCAAAGTCTTGTTGAACGTTGGATTTCTGAAGTGATAATCCAAGCTTAATGTATTTATCAGAATTTCAGAATCTCTAAAAACTTGTATTTATTTATTACCATTTCCCCGTGCTATTTGATAGGATTTTAGCCACCCTAGAATTTCAGCCTGATTATTATTTCTTTGTCCTAATCCCCAACTGAAACTATCTTTTTGAGAATCATATAGGGAGTAAATCACTCTTCCTGCTTCTACAATCCATGGGTTTCATTTGGAGGCACCGTAAAAAAAAATCGATGCCATACCAAGCTTGAAATATTGCATCCGTGTCTCGTAAATGCCATCCTGGAGTGTTGAAGGGGTGAACATTGACATTTTTTCTGTCCTGGAATATAAAGGTTCCTAGCCATTTCTTTTCTTCATGGAGGAGAGAATTTTTCGTTCTTGAAGGAGTGATGTGCCACTGTTTCAAGGAGGAGAGATTTTTCTTTGGTGTCCACCATCGAAGGAGAGTGCGGAGAGCTGTTGAAGATCTGGTCATTTATGGCCAACCATATTTTCCAACATAAGTATTTGGGTATGTTCTGCTAAATTCTATTCTATATTGACTTGCTTTGGACCACATGAGGATATCACTCCTTCCAGGAGGAGAATAATGTTACCCCTGTAATCTGCATTGGATATGTGACATTGAGGTCGTGAAGGGAGAGCTTCCAACATTCTTCGGTGAATGGACAGTCCACAAATAGGTGATCCATAGTTTCGAGAGAATTACAACACAGGGAACATCTATGTGGTCCGATAATACCTCTTTTTATTAGATTTTCTCTAGTCAACACTTTCTTATGCATTAAAACCCATAAGAAGAAATTAACTTTGGGTATACCGAGAGGATCCCAAAAATGCTTCCATATTGATGCTGACTGGATCAACACTTGGTGAGATTGAAGGGAGGTGGAGCCCTGCGCTGCGGTGTAAATTCTAGTCTTACACCAACCCCATTTTTCTGTTGAAATCATATGAACAGGTTCTAAACCCGTCAACGCTACTAAGAGGAGGTTATTTTGATTTTGCAGATGCTCTGGAATTCTAGGGAAGACCCAAGACTGCCAATTCCCTGAAGCGTCCCAAGAGGAGATGTCTGCTAGTTTATTAATTCCATCCTGTGTAAGCCACACACATACCTATTTTATTTCATCAAAGTTGTCGAGGGGCGGTTGGCCCATGAAGCTGTAATGCCACATCAATGTATTATTCCCATTTCCAGGGATACAATACATTTGTTTTTGGAATAATTCTATCCCATGTCGACAAAGATTCCATATCAACAAGACTTTGGGAGTGTTTCCAAAGATTTTTTCCACCCAATGCAATGTTGGATAGACTGGGATCTCTTTCCCGTAAACCTCCTTCAGAAAATGGGCGTTTGACATTGTCCCAGTTTACTAAGTGAAATTTCTTTTGGTTGCCTTTCCCTCCTCACCATAGAAATTCTCGGATCAGTTTTGAAACCTATTCCATGATCATATTTGGAGCCAAAAGGAAGGATTCCTAGTAGATTGGTAAGGAGGATAGGACCAATTTTATAAGAGTTAGTTTCCCAGCATTAGTAAGCCACTGACCTCCCCAAGCTGTGATTTTGGACTTGATTTTTCTTATTACTTCAATCCACAGTGAAGACTTGTTGGAACCCAGAGTTAACAGTAGCCCGAGGTATTTGATTTTTTACCATGAATCATAGCCTGAGAATCCCAAGAAATGGGATATTTGCATGATACTTTGTTGGTATACATTCCACCCATACATTGCACTTTTCCTTTCATTGATGAGCGCTCTGAAGATACTGCAGAAACTTTGAATGATTTTGCTGAAGACTTTGAAATATTTATGGAGGCTCCACCCAACATAAGAGATTCATCTGCAAATAAGGCATGATTGATTGGATCAAGGCCCTTCATCAATATAATGCTTGGGACTGTCCCTGCTTTCTTTTCAGCGGTCATCTTTCTACTTAATGAATCTGCCATCAGGATGTACAAGAAAGGGGAAAGAGGGAAGCCTTGCCTTATTCCCTTTGAGGCTTGAAAATAATTAGTTGGTCTGCCATTTACTAGTGGGGCTATCCAAGGATTTTCAGTACAATATTTAATCAAATTGATAAAATAAGAACTGAAACCAAAAGAAAGAAGGACTTTGTAAAGGAAGGAGAGTTTTACCTGGTCAAATGCATTTTCCATGTCAAGCTTTATGAACATCCCTTGCTCCTATCATTGATGAATGGAATGTAAGGATTCTTGCACCTGAATTACATTGTCTAGGATATGTCTCCCTTTGACAAATCCACTTTGTACAGGATAAATGAGTTTCCCTAATAGAGTCTTAATTCTATTTGCCATTAGCTGGGAAATAATTTTGTATGAAGCGTTGCAAAGAGAAATAGGCCTGAATCTATCGAAGGAGCCCATATTCACTTCTTTGGGGATTAAATATAGGAAAGTGGATTTAGTGCTACCTACCACTTTGGATTTTTGTTGGAATACTTTAATCATTCTCAACAAATCTACCTTGATGATTTCCTAGCATGTTCTATAAAAATGGATTGAGAAGCCATCTAGCCCCAGAGCTTTGTTGGGCTCCATGGACCAAATAACATTGCAGATTTCTTCTTTTGTAAAAGGCTTCATGGGGGATGAGTTGTCTTCCCTTATTACAAGAAAAGGGATGTGTGAGAGGAAGTCAGAGGTGACCTCCTCACTACCAAATCCGTCTTCTTTGTAGAGGTTCTGAAAATGAATTTTTGTTGCTGCTTTAAGCTGATCAAAACCTTTGTAGACATGTTGTAGGAAAATTCCCCAGCGGATAGGTGAATTCCCTCTTGGATCTTAAACCCCTATGACCAAGACATGAAGGTGATAAATTTGAACACTGACATTCCTTTAAACGAAGCTAAACTAGTCAAGGAAGAAGAAGGAGAAAGTATGAGTACCTTTTTATGACATTTTTCCTTGCTTGATCTGGGTTGAACTTGATCTTCAAGTCATCCAATGAATTCTGCAATCGAATAGACAGCGAAGACAAAGAATACTAAGTATTCTACCATGATTAGTTTAAATCTAAATTTATCTAAAGAGACAAGTCCATGCCAATGTACACAAACTTGAAGGAAATAGGTCAAGCACATATATATTTATGAGAAATCAAAAGAGATACTTACAAACCATTGATGAAGTTGCAACAACCTCTCCAAGTCCTCCTTGTCCAACCCTTGCACAAATCTCCCAAAATCATAGGTTTGATATCCTCAAGTCTCCACTTCTCATGAGATCATAAGTTTGGTATCTCTAAACTCTTCCATGCCTCCCTCCTCCATGGAACGCCCTCATTATATAGGATTTGGAGGCTTAACCACCGTGGAGAGGATCTCTCATCAAATCCACTAAAAAAGGGATCTCTAAGATATTTAGGGAGAAAATATTTCTTAAGGATTTTAGGGAGGAAATATGTCTCAAGGATTTTAAGGAGGAAACATTTCAACCATCCATGAGATCCTCCACCTTCCCTAAAAATTAGGAAACCAAATGTGAGGTGGATTTTCACACTTAATTACTTTCTTTTTCATGAATATTAATAATAATTCATGTGTACTTGGTATTTTGGTCTTTATGTAATATATCCCTCCTCCACGTTGACTAGGGATTGTGACATAGGTTATTCCATGGTGTCAAGGTGTATGAGACACTTATATGACACTTATGACACTTAGGGTGAGGTATCAAGGTGTGCAAATTTCATGTGTAACAAGACCGACCCATCTATAGAGGTAATTTCAGGAATATGGTTTTGGGAAAGTTGGGATTTGTATTGCCGATGGAAGAAAGAGGTAATTCGTTATCCATCTTTAAGCCACAAGATATGAGTCTTAAGCCTCCAATACTCTTCTTCTTGGCAAAAAGCGCGAAAGGATTTGATTTGAGCAATTTGTTCCTTCTCTATTTATAAAATGGTGATATCCTTTCACTCCATTTCCATTTGCAGATCTGTTAACTGCTGAAAAATATCTCTTATATGACTAGAGGGGGTATTATTGGTATTTTTAATCCATACTTTCAAAACAAGCTTCATTTCCTTTAACTTCTTCTCCCACGCAAAACTAGGTGACCCTATAACTGGTGTGGACTAGGCTGTTAGTACAGTTTCCATGAACCCTTCCTTTTCTGTCCAAAGTGGGATGAAACAAGATGGTATTGGGCCCAAGTTTTCTTCCTCTTCAAATGTAAGAGAATGGGATTATGATCAGAAGTTAGTTTTGGGATAATTTTGTAACCGATCCAAGCGTACTGATATGTGATCAGCCCCAACTTTGTTGTTTTTCCAAGTGTAGAGTCCTTTCGTAGGATTGAAAACAAGGAGATCCCAATGGTGAACTAGTTCCTCAAAAAAGGGTAGCATTTGGTCCCTACCCATGTTGCCACCTTTCTTTTATTTTTGGTTCAAAAAAATAAGTTAAGATCTCTGGCTAAAATGACGTTTGTAGGGGAGTAAATTTATAAAAAAATATGATAAATATTTCCAACAATATGTCTTCTCAGTAAAGAAGACAGGAACATAAAAATTGAAGAGTGAGAAGGTAAGCTTACTTGAAGAGTGTCGAATTTCGGTGAAAATCCAATGCTGAGTGTCAAAGGAGATTTCTAGATGAAACTTATCCTCTGACCATAGTGTTGTGAGACCACCTGAGGATCCCATTGCACTAATGGCCTTCCCTGCATTTTTATTCCATTTTAGTTTGCTAATTTCTAGAGGGGTTTACCCTTCAATTTTAGTCTCTTGGAGCATGAGGATCTCGGGAGATTGAATTTTCAAGAGGTCTTTGAATGCTTTGGATTTCAATGGATTCCCCAAGCCTCTGCAATTCCAAGAGACTAAGCGTATTATTTACTGGGAATGGAGTGGGTAGGAACTCCATTGGGGGGGCTAGTTCCGATATTTCTCCCTATGGACATTTCAATAGTGGATTGGTTTCCTTGCATTTTTTGCCTCTCCGCTTCTTCTTTTCTAGCTTCCTTATGAGATTTCCTCCCTGCTCTTTCAAGGGCCTCTTGAAAGTCTCATCTTCCGAGGATCCAAAGGTTTTCGATGATTTCTTTCTTGTCATTCCTGCATAGGAGGGGGAGGAGGAGGTTACTAATGGGGAACCGGGTTGGGTTGCCTCTACATTGTCTTTCTCCACTGAGGGAGGAAGGATATGTTGCTCAGTCTCCTCGATTGTTGGTTCTGGAGTTTCTGATGGTGTGCTGAGGATTAAAAAAATGTTTTTAGAAGCTTCTTCTCTTGAAGGGGATGAACTTCCTTCCCCTTGAACCTTCCCTGTGGTGGGAGCGACAGTCCCCATTGGAGCCCCTTTCCCTTTGGTTCTGTTGTTTTTCTTTGTCGGGGCTGCTTTATGAACATGTGTCCATTGTTCTCCTTTTGATTTCTCCACATATTCCTCAACCTTATTTTTGCAATGTCGTGCAAAGTGTCTGTAGCCATGACAATGTCTACATTTAAATGGAAGTTGTTCATAGTCCAATTCTTGGATGTGAGACCAGTCTACGATCGTTAGTTTATGGATTCTAGTATCCCTACTTCTAAGTCTACCTCGACGCATATTTTTGCATAGGAATATTGATCCTTTCTCTTTTCTTGGTCGATATATTTTCCAAGGGTGTTGCCAATGGATTCTAATGACTTCAGATTCCAACAATGTAAAGATAAGTGAGGGAGACACACCCAAACTGGGATTGTCGACGACACATATTGTGTCATATCAAAATCATGTGTTCATTTATTCAAGTACAAACCTTGAGGGCCCATAAAATATGGTCCATTCCTAAAAATTAGGTTTCTATCTTGTACATTGTCAAAAATGAATACAAAGAAACCCTTATCAACAAGATGGCTTCTGATACCTTCCGTGGATAGAGGATGCCAGTTCCTCTGCACCCACACATATACTAATTTGGGGGAGGGACATAGGCCTGTGAACTTCCCAATGAGTCCCATTTCATCTAAGTTCAATGTAGAATGAAAATATTCTTCTACAAGGAGGGCGACTGTAGGGATATTGTCCAGCTTTTTGACAAAATCCTGCTGAGATTTTGTCATTGGATGTTTGCAGATGGTCGCGACCAACTTCCTGAAGGCTGTGATATTTGGAGGAGGAGGGGGGAGAGCCTCGGGGCCCCCTCCTAGGGTCATGGAAGTGGTATCAAGCTCGTTGAAGGCATGTGCACACCAGAGCAATCGCGCATGCACACAGGTTCCCCGTGGTGAAATATCTCTGGGAAAAGGGAAGTATGTTGTAAATATTCTTCAAAAGTTTGGGGTGATGGATTGCAAATCCATGGAAACTCCCATGGTGAAAGATTTGAAGAAGCTGAGAAACTCTAATTATGATCCAGTAGAATTGTCCCCGTACCAGTGGTTTATTGGTTCATTGATGTATTTGGTTAATACCTGGTCGAACATTTTATTTTCTTTGAACACGTTAAGCCAGTTCTAGGTGGAACCTAGACATGATCATTGGATAGATGCAAAGCACATTTTGAGTATCTTCATGGGACTCTAAATTATGGTTTGATATATGCCTCAAATAGTGACATACAATCGCATGAATTTACTGATTTATATTGGGCATGGAGTGCACATGACATAAAAGTACTTCTGGTATATGTTTCAATTTGGTCTCTGCTATGATATCATGGGATAGCAGGCAACAAAAGTATGTTGCAATCAACATTGTAGAAGAAGAGTATATTGCATCTTGTAATGCTTGTACATAAGCAGTATGGATTTGTAAGATGATTTCTAGACTATTTGATCAAGTGATGGATACAACTGTGATATATTGTGATAATCAGAGTTGTGTGAAACTTTCAAAGAAATTCGTGATTCCATGATAGGTCAAAGAATATTGATATCAAGTACTATTTTATATGTGATAAAGTCCAGAAGAGAGAAGTGATTCTCCAGTATATCTCCATTGATGAGTAGACAACTTATATTTTGACAAAGCCATTGTCCAAGATAAAGTTTGCATACTTGAGGGACAAGCTAGGACTTATGGAGATAAATACCTTGGTTGAAAGGGAGGTGGTGAATTCCTCGGTTGGGAGGGAGTGTTGATATATGGAATCATGGATATTCAGTGTGTTGGTGGAAAAACCTTCTCCAGATAAATAATGGTCTAGGTAGAACATATTGTTGATGGACTGACATTCTCCCTGTGGAGAATGGTCCAGGTTGACATATTGTTGATGTACCATGTAAAACTATTCTCCTAGAGCATTGCCCAAATAGGTAGAATTGTCCAGGACAAATATTCTCCTTGGGATTTTCCAAGTTAGGTAGAATGGTCCATCTCCCTGAGTTCACAGTAGTGACCAGAGTGGGGATATTGGTACAAGACACACATTTTCCCTAAGTTCATAGTAGTGTCCAAAGGGGGGGGAATGGTCCAGGATAATCATTCTTCTAGGATGTATGTCCAGATTAGAAGAATGGTACCTATATCCCATAGCATGGATTTCAACATTTGGGAGGACAATCATTCTTCTAAGATGTATGTCTGGAATAGAAGAATGGTCCTTGTAGCCCATGGAGTGGCTTTCAACATCTGTTGGGACAATCATTCTTCCTATGTCACAAGTAGTGACCAGGATAGGAAAAATGGTCTCTATATCACTTTGTTGAGTGAGTGACTTATGTGAGACACTTTGTTGAGTGCGCTAAGTTCAACACATGACTTATTCAAAAATCATTCCTAATTAATCAGATGGAGTATGGCCTCAAGAGATTATGCAAACACTGATATTATTTGATTCTAGGAGAATGTTGTATTGCATGGTGATATCCTGTGTAGCTATTAGTTGATTGCAGTGGAGATTGTTTGTCTCTGGACAATAGCTATGTGCTATTGTGGTGGATCTGTTCCACTTGTAGTGGATGTATGTCACTAGATAGTATTTTTGCACTACTAGGAGGGGTTTTGTACCACTGGATCACAATTGTGTGTTGCTATGGATCAAAATTGTTGTGATCTATTGGATTGCATTGTAGTAACTATGTGCTACTAAATGATTTCCATGGAGACTACCCATAGTGTTGGAGGTGATTTCCAACTATATGGACAGTGATGATGATGCTCATGACTTGATCTGCGTGATCATGAGATAACCTGTGAGACTATGATGATGCTACCTGTAGAATGGTCTGCAAGACTATGTGATCCTTTCCCATACCATGTGAAATGGATGGATGTGTTTGATACCATTACAGTTAATACCTCCTTAGCTAGGAGGGAGTGTTGATATTATGGTAGATACGATAGGTATTAACCTGCATGTGTAACCTTTGTCTAGAATAGAATATTTGAGAAGCAAGAGAAACCCTAAATAGATGTGTAAACCCTAGAAGACAAGTTGGATCAGTAGAATAAATAATATTGAAGTATTACCCTCCAGAAAGATAAGTCGGCCTAGACAGGTGACAAGAAGGACTAGCACAAGTCTCTCAAGTATAGAACAAGTCTGGAATTGTAGCTACAATAATGGAAGGAACATCTTTTGGGGTGATTCTTGGTCTCTCTCTCTAGCACTATCTAGCCTAAGATATTCCCCCTACCTTCTAGTATATCTTTGTGGTATTCTTGGTGATATTATGATATTATTGGTGGTATTCTTGGTGGTAGCCTAAGAAGTGAAACTGAAACTGATGCAGTTGAGTATTGTTCTTGTTCTGTGGTTGTGGAGACTCTCTCTCTTGTGTGATACCCTTTGAGAAGGTGCTCTCTCCTTATCTTGTGATGTTGCTACAGTTGGATGGTGTTTTTTGGTTCTATATTATGTTACTACTGTAACTAGGGTTTATCTATTGGTTCTAGTGTGGATTTCTGTAATCATTCTATCTATCAAAGGTTAAGGTGCTCGCGAGTGAATGCATGCCTATGGTTGGGTGACAATATTGAGATATTGTCTATGGTTAAATGAGCACATCAAAAATTTATAACAGAACGATGTCTTTACATCCATCTTTTATATTTCTACATCTAATGTTGCAACCATAGACATTCATACTCTAATGGAGGTTAGTTTTTCAACATGGGAAAAAATCTCACCGAAGTCTACTCCTTCAACTTGGGAATATCCTTTCGCTATCAGTCGATCTTTGTATTTCTAAACTTGACCTATTGCATTCATATTCTTATTGAATACCCATTTTCTACTGACAATATTTCTTCCATTAGATAATTCGACTAATTCCCATGTCTCATTCTTGTGCAAGGATTCCATCTCTTTGACCATGGTGTCCTTCCAGATTTTTCCCTTTGTTGAGTCGACTACCTCCCCGATTGCCTTTAGCTCATCTTTGGTGGATGTTAACAAAAATGAGAAATTGAAGTCAGGTGGAATATACCTTTCAAATATTTTTCGTACTCGTTTTGACCTCCTTACAACCTGGGTCAATTGTTCCACCTCTTGTTCTGATTTAGTTGAGTAATTTTAATCATATTCTTCATTCCTCAATTCAAACCACACCTTCTCTAGATTATTCTTTGTTTGAACAATTTCTTCAGGCTCAAAATGCCTTCTGACTTCCATGAAGACCACATCTCGACTGTACATTTTTTTCCTTGATGTGGTATCCCGGAGCTCATATCCTTTCATTCCTTATTTGTATCCAACGAAAATACACTTGATTGCCTTCTTGTCCATATTGCTCCTTTTTTCCTTGGGAGCATGAATAAATGCATCACATCCAAATGCTTTGAGATGTGAAATTGAAGGATTCTTACCTAACCATACCTCATGTGGATTCATGTTGAATAGAGTTGAAGGAGATAGATTCAATAGATAATTTTTAGTGTCAACTACTTCTTCCCATAATTCTTGTGTGAGCCCAAAACCACTGAGTATGCTCCTTTCCTTATCCATCAATGTTTTGTTCATTTTCTCAGCAACTCCATTTTGTTGTGGAGTATATGGTGTGGTATTTTTGTGTTCTATGCCACACTACTTGTAGAAATGATCAAATCATTTTCCACAAAATTCACCATTGTTTTTAGTTCTCAAAACCTTAATATTCTTATCTATCTTGTTTTCTACAAGATATTTAAACTCTTTGAATTTCTCAAAAACCTATGCTTTCTTCCTCAGGAAGTATATCCATGTCTTCCTGGAAAAATCATCTATGAAGGAGACATAATACAAGAATCCACCAAGTGAAGGCACTGGAATAGAGCCAAACATATCACTATGAACCAACTCTAGAATCCCATTTTCCCTTGTCGCTCCAGATGGGAACCTCAACCGACTTTCTTTTCCATATATGCAATGTTCACAAAAGTCGACTTGTAAATCACACTTGGGAAAATCTTAGACCATACATTTGTTATGCATAGCTCGAAGTATTTTTTACCTAATATGTCCCATCCTCTCATGACATATCATGGTAGGGATAACTTTATGATGACTTATCGAGTGATTTTGAATCGAATCAACTGGATTCAAGTTAGTCGAGTCGAAGTCAAGTTGACTTCAGGAACAAGGATGTTGTTGCATCCAGTCGAGTCGAAATTCCCTGATAAATTGTATAGGGCTCCAATCCAAACTCATTTCATTAATACCATCACACATATGACCATCTTGCACATATCCTTCTGAAATAGAGTGTGCACTCCTGCATCACTCATCTTACTGATAAATATCAGGTTTATTCCAAAAATCAGAATGTGTATCACATCTGGAAGGGTTCTACTCCTCCCATCCCATGATATCAGTCGAACTCTTCCTCGTCCGACAATTTTGGTTGTTTAGTCGTCCCCCAAGAACACATCTCCTCCTTCATATCATTCATATTCGAATAACTATTCTTTATGTGGTTTCATATGATAGGATGCTCATGAGTCTATCAACCAAACATATTGATCTGACCGGGTACTGGTTTATGCCAGGTACACATTTCCTCTCTTATCTAGAGTTTTCTTTCTCTCAGTCAACTTATTCTCTTCGAATCCTGTAATAAATTCCATTACCTTTGAATTGCATTCCCTTTTGTAATTCCCAACTTTACCGCATTTCCAACATCTCGTGGACTAAATATGGGATTTAGATCTACCCTTCGACTTAGAATTTATACCAGAGAATTTTCCTTTATCTCCGTCAACCAATCAATCTCTCACCACTAATGCATCTTTGTTCGATCCTTACATGTTCTTCTGTCTCATTTATTTTGACATTATATATGCAACCATGTCTTCTAGCACTAATGTGGTTGAATTTCTCCCTATAGTCACGACTAAGCTATCCCAAGATTCTGACAAAGAACATAATAGGTTAACACATTTCTCCTCCTCAGTGATTTTAATATCCACATAATATAACTGGCTTATAATAGTATTAAACACATTTAAATTCTCACTCACCAAACTACCCTCACTCATCCGCAGAAGATACAATTTATTTATGAGAAACAACTTATTTACCATGGATTTCGACCGGTACAAGCTTCCTAACTTGACCCACAATTTATTGGCTGAATCTTTACCTGATACATTCAATAGTATCGAATATGCAATAAATTTTTTAATCATACTCCTTTCCCTTCACTCGAGTTTCTCCCATTCTTTCATCGACATACCTGTCAGAATGGTACCTAGATAGACTGCTTCCCATTGTTCTCGATCTACAAGTAGATCTTCAATTTTAAGCTTCCAAAGATCAAAATTCTAGCCATTGAATTTTTTCAATCTCTATTCTCAACATGTTCAACATTCTTTAACACAATATTTAAATATTTTTGACTTACAACTCTTACTGAACCTAGGGTTTATCTTAGATCCAAGATTGTTAAACCAAGATCTGATACACATGTTAGGAAATGAGAAACACTTCCACACTAAACCTAGCATAAGAGAGGAACAAATATTTAAACAAGAAAGTAAATGACAAAGCAAACACACAATACACATAGATTTTACCTTGGAAACCCAACCAGTAAAACTAGCATTCCTTGAGCGTTCTGCTCTCTTTTTGTCTTATTCATTTAGAATAAAAGGTTACATACCTAACCTTGGTCTACACCTAAGAAAATTGATATCATACCTTATTTCTTTACTCAAGAACAAACTTGTAGCCAAAAACCTCTATGATTATTGATTAGTTATTAGCCTTTACAACATTACAACACGTCTTCTTTATAGGATTATAGTAGGAAAAACCCTAAAGAAAGGTGCCCAAATATGGTTATAGATACCTACAGATTATTGGCTACAAATCCCGTGAATATCGATATTATGTTACAATTAATTACCAAGTCAGACTACTGTCGGCCTTCATTCAGTCTTCAGTCAATTGCCACACACTCGCCTATAGACCTCTTGTAAGTTGACCTCTTTGACTTTACCCAGTTGAACTACCTCGACCTTTGACTTGATTTCGATGTCTTTGAGTTTACCAGGTCGGACCATCTTGAACTTTGACTTGTTTTCTATGCCTTCGACTTCGATTTTACCTGGTCGAACCACCTCGACCTTCGACTTGATGTTGATTCCTTTGAATTTGAATGTCAGTCAATCCACCTCGACTATAATTTCACTACAAATAATAAAAAAAATCCAACAATATATTCATCAATTATGATGCCATCCGGGATGTCGAATGTCACCAATGGTTACTTGGCATCCTTCTTCAATGTCACTAGTTTGGCATCATCCTTTCTCGGTGGATTGTAGTCTCTAGGAAACCTTAGCTCTGATGATGATTCTCCCAGAATCTCCTCAACCTCTAGTGTTGTTGTTTCTGCTCTCGTTCGAGATTTATTTGGTACAGAAGTTGTTTCCTTTAGTGGTTCCATATCTGTAATCTGGTTACTAGAAACAACTACTTCAACTCTGTGGTTTTTCTCAGGCTCCACAACATGACTATCAACTCTCTCTTACCTGGATGTGTTATAACGAATTTTTCCTCACTCCATGCATATTTCTTGAATGGCCTTCCATTTACCTCTACATACTTAAGTTCCCCTTTTTGTTCACTCCAGAGATAAAAATACATATTTTGTACACATACGCGACATGCCAGTTAGACAACTCATGTATACATAGGTTTCTCATATACGTCCCGTGTACATCAGGTTTGGTGCTCAAAAATTAAAAATATGTTGGGTTTCCATGCCATTTCATGTGATCCATGATCCTTAACCTTCCATATACTAGAAAATATTTGACTCGATCGTTCAATTCCATTTGGAGACTATAAATTGAGCCATATCCAAGCATTGGATGATCGCAAATTCAACATTGAGAGCAAAGACACTCTGGATAAATTTCACTTCATATTGAGTCTACATCCCTTTGTCCTTGAAAGTCCAAACTTCTTGTGTTCAACCCCCAAGCTCTTCCTACCTTGTGATAGAGAACTTCATTGACTCATACTTGTGAGATTGCCTTTGCAGAGGATTAAAGTGGTGGAGGTCCAGCTAGAGGGACTTAGTTTCTTGGTTTTGATATGTGCCATTACAGAAGCTTGTCACCTATTTAATTATGTTGATTACATTAATAGAAATACTCTTTTCTCTTCCAATTGATATCTTTCAAATATTTGAATTACTTTCCATGGGTGTATTTGTCATGTATTCTAATGGATTATGCTAATTTATATGATAACATTATATATCATCACCACCTTCTTGCATTTCTTGGTTTTCAAGGACGAGTTGCAAGTATAAACCTTTGGGTCGTGTTCTCAACGGTGGTCTTCTTTGAACGTCTCGAAAATATCTCTACTACAAGGGGGAAACCACAATAGACAAAACGACACCCAGAAATCAACTCTAATCTCAAATATGTTATATAAATGAAATGCTAACAAGAGAAGGCTAGGAGCCTACCTTGTCTGGGCGTTCGAAGAAGACCACTGTTGAGCATATATAACCTCCAAATGGAATTGAAGGGTCGAGTCAGAGAATTTCCAGTATATGGAAGGTCAAGGATCATGGATCATGTGACATGGCATGGAAACCTGACATATTTTAAATTTTTGAGCACCAAACCTGATGTACGTAGGATGTAGTGGAGAAACCTACATATACATGAGTTGTCTAACGGTATGTAGCATATGTGTACAAAAATATGTATTTTTAGCTCTAGAGTGGAAAAAAAGGGGAACTTAAGTTTGCAGAGGAAAATGGAAATCCATCCAAGAAATATGCATGGAGTGAGGAAATTTTTTGTATAATAGATTCCCCCTAATGTGTGAGGTCATAGGAGTATCTGCGATGGCCGAAATATATTATAATTACCATAAGTGGAGTAACTAAGACTCAACTGGACGTACTAGTTACTCATGAGAATATTACAATCTGTAATGACTTTGTACACATGGATTCCAATATGAATTACACTGCAGATCCATGTGGATATATATCAGATAGTTGTTCATGGATGTGAATAGGAAATACAAAGTGAACATATGCCATAGGCTGTCATAATCATGAAAAAGACACAATGGGCTGCAGTCTCAAAATAAACCAAAGATATTTGTATACAATGGAGTACAATTTGATCTTCCATGATCACTGAAGTCATATATGTATTGGTTCAATGAAAGACAACAATGAATAAGGGGTGTTGTTACTGTGAACTGGAGGTATTCTACACTATCCATCGAAGGTGCACGTATACATCATGTGAATAGAGGAGTTGAAGTAGAACACAATGAGACTTCATTTGATTACCGATCATTAAGGTATATTGTTAAAAAAGATGAGACAACCCATCGATAATGAAAGTATGTGTCAAGGCATCGAGTACATTCTATAAGTGTGGATAAGGGTGTTTAGGTAGAACACTTGAAGAATCCATCGATCAAGAGACATTGATATATTCCCAACTGTTGATGGAGGGAGAACCTACCATTGATGAATCCAAGCCTCTAGGTACTCATAGGACTCTAGGTCTCGTTTACAAAATAGATGAGTTGAAGTCGATGGAAGGAGACCTGCTGAAAGGATATCATTAAGGAATCTCTCATCATCCAACATGAGGTACACAGAAATATCTTGATGATTAGGAGGATCTTGACTGAATACAATGTTCATGAACCAATGAACATGTGCATCTCTCACATGCACCAGATGCAAGTAGTGCATGAAAGAGAGCCTTTGAAAATAATCCAATAAGGAAAACTACCGACAAAGGTGAGGAAACCACCAATAGGGCTAATGGAATCCAAGACACTGGACAAATCCCGTTGTGTGAATAGATTTATTGCCATCAAACAAAAGGGAAACTCCCCAGTCAATGACCAATGCGGGGATATCATCTACTAGGTTCAAGGTTACCTACCAATGATGAAAGTAGTCCTAAGGTGTAAGGTAGGACAAGAACTTCATGTGATTATGAGATACATTGAGGGTATGAATGGCATGCAAAGTTAAGAGTTCTGAGGAATGGTCAACCAAATATTTAAACTTCCTTTGAAAAAGAGAATGAGACATATGGATAAATCAAGCAACATAGAATTAATACTGATCATTGACAAAATCTTGCGATGCATGAGGCATCAACAAAATCTCTATAGGGACTAGAAGAATTGTTGGTTGTGGAGCCTGATTATCTTCCTGATTCAGAGGTTTGTTTCAATCGTTCTTGGACCCCATTCCCTAATGGGGTGTGTGGGGGGGATTTCCCCATCACAACTGTCACCAGGGGGGTCCATGGGGGGCGGTGACAATTTTTGTATCCCCCCCTGGCGGGGGATTTGGGGGCAATGCCCTCGAATCAAAATATTGAGGAAAGTTGCCTTGTAAAATATTTTTATTTCGTAGTCAATCTGGATCGTTCATTATAAGGTCACAAATATGACAATAGAAGTTATGTTAGGGTTCTTTTTCCTAGAAGGAAACCCTCTTTTATGAGGGAATTGTATTACGACTGTGTATATGGGTGAATATTGTATTATGAGAGAGGATATTGTGAGAGAAAAAATAGGAAGTTACAGTAGGTGTGTTATAGGTTATATCCCTTAATTTTGATGGATAATAAAAAGGAAGGACCTAACAATTTCTATAGTGGATGTAGCTCAAACTGGGTGAACCACATATATCTGTGTCTCCATTGTATTGTGTATCTTCTGTGTTTTATTTCTGCATTTGTTTTATTTTATTTCTCTACGATCCTATTTTCTAACAACTGGTATCAAAGCGAAAGGTAAATCATAGGGAAGAGGGTTCTTGGTTCAAGTGGGAGCAATGGTGGAATATGGAAAGTTTAGGGTTGAGAAATTTAATGGAAAAAGTACCAGTTATGGAAGATGCAAATGGAAGATTATTTATATTAGAAGGATTTAATCCTACCATGAGGTGGAATAACAAAGAAGACGATGACCATGAAGGACAAATAATGGAAGGTTATTAACATAAAGGAACTAGGAACGATATGACCGAGCCTGGAAGCGTCGACAACTTTCAATATTTCAAAAGAAAAGACAGCTAAGGAACTGATGGATACATTGGATAAACTATATGAAAACCCCTTGGTGTCCAATAAGGTATTTTTAATGAAGCGATTATTTAATATGAATATGTCAGAAGGTGGGTCTGTTGTAGATCATTTAAATGAATTTAATACGATTACTAATCAACTAAGTTTTGTAAAAGTGGACTTAGATGATGAGGTGAGGGATCTTATAATATTTTTCTCATTTCCAGAAAGCTAGAATGGCTTGGTCATGGCTGTAAGTAACTCTGTCTCTGGTTCAAACACTCTAAAATTTGATGATGTTGTTGGTGGTATCCTTAGCAAGGAAATGCGATGGAAAAACACAGGTGAGACATCAGGTAATACGTTGACAATGGAGAATAGGGGAAGGAAAAAGGATAGAGGAAATGGATCAGGGAACCGTGGGAATTATAGGAAGGGAATATCCAAATCCAGACTAGGAAATATAGAGTTCTAGAATTGTGGGAAGATAGGACATTTGAATAAATATTGCAGAGCTCCAAAGAAACAAAGAGGTGGACAACAAGAGAAAGATCAAGAAGCAAATGTAACAGGTGATGTGTTACAAGATGATTTGATCATTTATATAGATAATATTTCCGAGTCCTAGGTAGTAGATTTAGGGGCTTCATTTCATACCACACTCCATAGGAAACATTTTCTAGATTATGTTCAAGGTTATTTTGGACAGGTTCATTTGGGTGATGATGCACCATGAAAAATTATTGGAATGGGTGAGGTACAAATACATCAAAAGAATGGAAACAAATGGTTGTTGAAAGAGGTAAGACATGTTCCATATCTAAGGAAAAATCTAATTTCAACAGGGAATTTGGAAAGTGAAGGTTGTATATCTATATTTATAGATAAGGATTGGAAGGTCACCAAAGGATCACCGGTGATAACAAAAGGAGAGAAGGTAGGCACATTGTATTTATGTATTAGTAATACTAATTATTCTATCTCTTTAGCTTCTACATGAGTGGATACAACACTTTGGAATCATATGCTTGGACACATGAGTGAGAAGAGGATGGAGATACTTTACAGAATAAATTTGTTTCCAGATCTTAAACAAATTGATTTGGATTTCTGTGAGCATTGTTTTTATGGAAAACAAAAGAGAGTCATATTTCTCGGAGTCATAAAATAAAATAAGAGTAAAAGGTTAGAGCTTGTGGATACAGATGTATAGGGACCATCTCAGGTATCATATCTTGGTGGATCTCGTTATTATGTTACTTTAATTGATGATGCAACTAGAAAAACTTGGGTTTATTGCATTTGAAAAAAATCTAATGTTTTTGACACTTTTAAGAAATGGAAAGCTTTGGTTGAGAATGAGATAGGAAAAAGGTTGATGTGCTCAGATTAGAAAATGGAGGTGAATATTGCAACAAGGAATTTGATGATTAATAATCATATCATGCGATTCATAGAGAGAAGACATTTCCATGAACACCACAAGAAAATGGTGTGTCAGAAAGGATGAACAGGACAATCATGGAGCATGTGAGGAGTATGAGATTAGAAGTTGGATTGCCCTTAAATTTGTGGGCAGATGCTATAGATAATGTTGTTTACTTGATAAAAAGAGGACCTTAAAGTTCTTTGGATGGTGGAATTCCAGAGGAGGCATGGACAGGTGAAAAGGTAAACTATTCATTTATGAATACTTTCGGTTGTGAAGCATTTGTTCATATTGATAAATAAAATAGAACAAAGATTGAAGCAAAATCACAAAATCATTAGGAGAAGATATGTCATATTCAATGAGAAGGTCATGTATAAAGATCGGTTGCAGGGAAGTAAACATGAAGAAGAAAAACCAGAATACATGGTGTTTGATGAGAACATTGAAAAAGAAATTCCAAAGGTACCAGAAAATAAAAATGTACAAAAATAGGAGCAATGTGTACCTCAAAGTCTTGCAAGTTTTGTTAGAAGATTTATCGGGTTAAGTAGACCCCCTGATCGATACTCTCCTTCATTGTATTATTTATTGTTGACTGTTTATGGTGAACCAAAATGTTATGAAGAGGTAATGCAGGTAGACACTAAAATGAAGTGGGAGCAAGGCGTGAAAGAGGAAAGGGATTCCTTGGTAAATAAATAGACTTGGGACTTGGTTCAGTTTCCTGCAAGAAAAAGAGCATTGCAAAATAAATGGATTTACATGTTGAAGGAAGAAGGTGGAGGAAACAAGCGGTACAAGTCTATACTTGTTGTAAAGGGGTTTGCAAAAAAGAAAGGTATATATTTTGATGAAATATTTTTTCCTGTTGTTAAGATGAATTTAATTAGGACTGTTTTAAGTCTTGTGGAAGTAGAATATTTTCATCTTGAACAGATGTAAAAACAACTTTTCTCCACGGGGATTTGGAGGAAGATATTTATATGCAACAACCACAGGGGTATGAGGTCCAAGGAAAGGATAATTTGGTATGCAGGTTTGAAGAAGAGATTGTATGTCCTAAAGAAAGCTCCAAGGTAGTGGTATTTGAAGTTTGACAGGTTTATGACAGAACAAGGTTATAGTAAATGTCATTTTGATCACTGTGTTTATTTTAAAATACTAGAAAATGGAAGCTATATTATCTTGGTATTGTATGTATATGACATGCTTGTTGCAGGGTCTAATATGAAAGATATAAATGTGCTCAAGAATAAATTAACTATTTCATTTGCGATGAAGGATTTGGGTGCTGCAAAGAAAATCCTTGGTATGAGAATAACAAGAGACATGAAAAATCACAAATTGACATTGTCTGAAGGTGAGTACATAGAGAAGGTGTTGGAGAGGTTTAGAATGCATAATGAAAAACCAGTTAGTACACCTTTGGCTAACCATTTCAAATTAACTAAGGAAATGTGTCCCAAGACACAAGAGGAGATAAAATACATGTCTAGGGTCCCTTATTCATCAACATTTGGTAGCTTGATGTATGTGATGGTTTGCAAAAGACCATATATTGCACATGCAGTGGGATTTGTGAGCAGGTATATGAACAATCCAGGTAAAGAACATTGTGAGGCAGTAAAGTGGTTTCTCATGTATTTGAGAGGTACTGTTATTCATGAATTATGTTTTGGAGGTCTAGGCATTGTTCTACAGGTATATGTTGATTCAAATATGGTAGGTGATAAAGATAGCAGGAGGAGCACCATAGAATATGTTTTTACTATAGGTGGAACAACAATAAGCTGGTTTCCAAAACTGAAAAAGGTTGTTGCACTTTCAACAATGGAAGAAGAGTACCTTGCTTCTATAGAGGATAGTAAAGAGATGATTTGGTCAGACAGGATTATGGAGGAATTGGGAAAGAAGCAGGAGAATAGCAAGTTGTATTGTGACAATGAGAGTTCTATTCATCTTGAAAATAACTCATCCTTCCATTCAAATACTAAACATATACAACTCAGGTACCATTTCATACGATCTGTCTTGGAAGATGGACATTTGAAGTTGGAAAAGATACATACTAGCCATAATCCTATAGACATGTTAACAAAGGGAGTAACTAGGGAGAAACTGATTTCCTGCTCAGTTTCATTTGGTCTTCAAGAATGAAGGTGAAGATGATAAATTTTCAAGTAGTCCAAGAGGTACAACAACATTGGAGTTGTTGTGATCAGTGTCCAAGTGGGAGATTGTTGGTTGTGGAGCTTGATTATCTTCCTGATTCAAAGGTTTGTTTCAATCGTTCTTGGACCAAATTCCCTAATGGGGGGGTGTGGGGATGGTTTACCCCTCAAAACTGCCGCTAGGGGGGTCCAGGGGGGGTTGCGAAAGCGAAATATTGAGGAAATTTGCCTTGTAAAATATTTTAATTTCATAGTCAATCTAGACCGTTCATTATAAGGTCGCAGATTTGCCAATAGAAGTTATGTTAGGGTTTTTTTCTCTAGAATGAAACCCTATTTTATGAGGGAGTTGTATTATGACTGTGTATATGGGTGAATATTGTATTCTGAGAGAGGAGAGTGTGAGAGAAAGAAGAGGAAGTTATAGCGGGTATGTTGTAGGTTGTACCCCTTCATTTTGTTGGATAATAAAAAGGAAGGACTTGGAAATTTATCTGGTGGACGTATCCCACGTTGGGTGAACCACATATATCTATGTCTCTATTGTGTTGTGTATATTCTATGTTTTATTTTTTCATTTTTATTTTATTTTATTGCTCCGCGATCCTATTTTTCTAACAACAAGAATAAGCATTAAGAGGAGTAAAATCTAAGTAACGAGCTCAAATTCCTAAGTTCATTATAAACCCAAACGTTGGATGAAAATGGACTCAAGAGTTTGTTATTTGTTCAAAGGTGACACAAATGATGCAGATAGGAGATAACATTATTTTCTCGCCCATCTTTTTTTTCTTTTCATAGGCAAAGAAATGTTATGATACAAGAGAGGAAATGAGTTCCGCAAGTAAGCAACTAGTTCCAAGAAGATGAAAATACCTATGCTTAATGAAAGGGAATGTGTGTGGGGCATGGACACTATGGGGAATATTTCCTCTACGGGTAAAGGTTGTCAAGCTGCAAAGGATATATGGAAGGAATTGTTTGGCTAGTGATGCAAATTTTTGAGGAAAGAGGCTTATAATGAGAAAGCGAGGGCTCACAATAGGCTCAATAATGCAAGAAGGATAATGGAATGCAATTACAACTTAACTCAAAAATGTTCATTTTCGTAGATTTAGTCCCCTAGGCCCGAAAAAGTATAAAATAATACCCATGAGAACTCTTCTAGTCAATGGACACTAGAGTATTCATTTTTCATAAATAGTCTACTTGGTCTGGAAACGAGTTAAAATTATACCAAATAGTTTTCCTTTCAAAACCATTTAACGAGTGTAAAAGAGACATGTTCACTCAACAATATTTTCATTTTTTTGAGAGTCCAAAAATAGCTTAACCAAGACTCAAGGGGACTCCCATAGGTAGTAGTCAAAATACTCTTGAGTAAGAAAATTGGATTCAAACACAAAGTCATATTGAGACTATAAGGAACTACCGGTCCTATGGAATAACTTCTGCATGGGAACCAAATGACAAAAAGGGTTCTAAATAAGGTACCCATGTTTGGTAAGTCTCAACCACTTAATAACGACACTTCTAGTAGCAGTGAGAAGGCTCCGTGTCGCTAAGAAATGGGTTTGTACCTAGGGTCTATGAATCATGGTCATAGGACAATGTAGGAATGAAAAGCAGGGAAAAAACCTATCCTATATGTCGGTGAAAGAATATACCTACCGGAGGCACAAACAAGTGATATGACACTGGAAATCCATTAAAAACCCTAGACAAAACCACTTAAAACCAAGTCTTTCATTGCGTTATTAGTCCATAAGGCCAAAAATATAAAATATAGGGTAAAACTATACAACGTGGGTAAAAGCATTCTTTTAATAGTAAAAAATAAGAAATGTTATCATACCATTTGATTTTTTTATCCACATAGTTCTTTTGAGGCTATTTTACCCACGATCTTCTGGTGGCGGTTACGGGAGCTACGATCAACGAAATCGGAACCCATCTAGACCAAGTAAGTGCCCATACCATTTACTTCCATTTCAATGGTTTACATTTTAGATTTAGTTACCATTTTTTGAGTATTAGAGGTTGTTACTTAGAAACTAGGTTGTACATGAGTGACAATGGAGCAACCTATGTATACGCGAGTTGTCTAACTGGTAGGTTGCGTATGTGTACAAAAATATGTATTTTTAGCTCTGGAGTGAACAAAAATGGGAACATAAGTCTACAAAGGGAAATGGAAGACCATCCAAGCAATATGCATGGAGTGAGGAATTTTTTTCTATAAAAACATGCAACTCCAACTAACAATGACCAATGTTTGTCGACCTTCCGTGGATTTTGTGCCCCTTCGCCAGTTTTCCATTCCCCTTGCCACTGGAATTAACTATCAAATACCTTAGTATTATTCATCCAATACTTTCTTTAAAGATGCATTAATTCCAAATCCTTTGCTAGATTTTTTCCTTGATTTTCCAGGCTATCACGATATCCATCGGATTTTTCCATTTACGACAACGTGTCTTCGTGCTGTCTTGTCATTACAAATTTTGAATCATCATTTTCTCTCTTCAATTTCATTTAATGGTGTTTATCCATCCTCATCCACACATTTTTCTGGCTTACTCGTTTGTTTACTTCACAAGTTGTGCTTCTACGTGTAATTCATTTATTCTGCTTGATTTCTTCCATCTGTGCAACACTCCCTCCTTCTGTGCACTTACTCTTGTTGAAACTTACTTACTTTTTGTTGTTTTTCCTTTTTATTTCTTTTCTCTTTCCACATTTTCTTTATTTTTATTTTTATTTTTCCTACTATAATACACTACTATAATACAAAGGTTCTCACACAAGTCATACTAGTGCGCAGATGGTCGACCATCCCTATAGAGTTTCAGTCGAATTCCATTCACCAGTCCTCCCAAGACTTCACCATTCAATGTTTCTAGCTGCACAACACTTGCTTCTGTCACATACTTGATCTTGTATGGACCTAACCAATTCATCGTAAACTTATGGGGGTGTTGCATGAACTTGATATCGTATAACAACACTAAGTCTCCCACTTGAAACCTTTTCTATTTAATATGACTATCATGCCATTTTTTTTCTCTTTCCTTCTATACTTGCTAATGGAATCCTGCGAAAAATTGGTGTTCCTCGAGATGTAACAACTGTGAAAATATTTCCTCTACTACGCTAGAGTATGAAATATCTATACTCATTTCAATTCACAAACTCAACACAATAAATTCCCTTGGAATTATTGCTTCTTTCCCATATACCAACTAGAAAGGCGTCTGTCCTGTCAAATTTTTCCTTGTAGTCCTATATGCCCATAATAATGTAGGGATCATTAAGTCACAATCATCTCTCCTTGCATGGAAAATATTTGGTAGTACATTTTCTAAAATCTTATTGAAGGATTCTACTATCCCATTTTCCTAAGGATGGTATGGTGTGCTCCTCTTATGGTGAATTTGAAACTCCTCAGTCAATGCTACAATTGTCTTATTCAAGAAATGTTAACATATGAATAGAAAAAGTTGGATCGGAAAGTGAAGAGCACAATCCGATTGTGTCTCTCATATTCAATATTTTTGAATGTGTTAGGAGAAGATACAACCAAGGAGTTATGGAATAAGTTGGGGAAATTGTATGAGTCTAAGTCCCTGGTAAATAAATTGTTCCCACATAAGAAGTTGTATAATCTGAGGATGAGAGACAAAGACTGTGTGACAGATCATATGAATATTTTCAATATTGTGGTAAGTTAATTATTATCTATTGAGATTAAAATTTCAGATGAAGATAAGCGTATCAGTTTATTGTGTTATTTACCAGACTCGTGGGATAGTCTAGTTGTGGCCATAGGTAGTAATACAACTACCTTGAGTTTTTATGATGTGGTCTCATCCTTGTTGTCAGAGGAGATGAGACTAAAGAACATGGAAGGTCAGAGAAAATATGGATTATTTTCAAGAGGACGATCCTAGGAAAGAAATAGATCTAATCCCTCAAGTGGGAGATATATATCTAAGGGTATATATAAATCTCTTGAAAAGTTTGTAAAGACATGCTGGAGATGTGGAAAAGAAGGGAACTTCAAGAAGAAATGTAGATCCAAAAATGTTGAGAGAGTGAAGGGATTTGAAGGTGCTCCCTCTACAGAAGAAAATACCTCCAAGGAAGAAGGAGGGGATTTGTACTTGGCTTCTTCAAGAACACATGAATATCATGGGGCATGAATGTTTAACTCAGGTGCATCCTTTCATATGACTCCCCACATGGAGTGGTTCTGTGAATATGAAAGGTATGATGGAGGTAATGTTTTACTAGGTGATGACTCGACAACCAAATCATAGGATGAGGAAGAGTCAAGTTGAGTCTCATAGATGGAAGGATTATAAAATTGCTTGGTGTTCTTCACATCCTAAGATTGGCCAAAAATTTGATTTATGTAAGAACAATGGACAATGCAGGGGTAAAAACAATATTTGAAAAAGAAACCTACATGATGGTTCGAGGATAAATGGTGTTGTTGAAGGGAGTTTGGATTGGAACTCTGTATAAGAAACAAGGAAGCACTATTAGTGATGGGTGTAATAGTTCCATTATTCTTGATATTGGAGTTGAAGAAGGAAAAACTCCTACAATATCTGGAGAAAAGGTTATGTTGTGGCATCAAATATTGGGGCATATCATAGAAAAGGGTATTCAACTAGTACATGGTAAAGGTATGGTTGAAGGTATGTATAAATACTCTTTGGATTTTGATTTCTGTGAACATTATGTATATGGGGAGAAAAATCAGGTAATTTCCCCTCTGGTGCAACAAGGATAGAAGGAATTTTACAACTAGTGCATAGTGATGTGTTTGGACTTGTGTCAATTCCATCATTGAGAAAATATGTGTACTATGTCTCATTTATAGATGACTTCTCAAGGAATAATTGGATATATTTCCTCGGTAAGAATTCTGATGTCTTTGACAAGTTTAAAGAGTTTAAGGCTCTTGTTGAGAATCAAACAAAGAAAATAATTAAGGTGCTGAGGAAAAATAATGGTGGAGAGTTATGTGGGAATGAATTTGAAGAATTTTGTAAGAGATGCAATATAGAAAGGAAAAATATTACTCCTTATACACCTCATAAGAATGGAGTTTCATAAAGGATGAACAAGACATTGATGGAAAAGGCAAGGTGCATACTTAGTGGTGTCGGGTTAGGGAAAGAATTTTGGGCATAGGCAGTGAGTATTGCATGTTATCTAGTCAATAAGGCTACCGGAAAGGTATACTCCATTTGATTTTCATTCAATTTTTTCTTTGTTTATTACTGATGATGATCCTAGAACTGTCATGGAGGTAGTGGATTCAGAGGATCGAAAACTCTGGAAAAATGCCATGGATGAAGAAATGGTAGCCTTGGATAAGAATGAGGCTTTGGATCTAGTGGAGTTCTTGACTAGAAGAAATCCCATTGACAGAAAATGGGTATTTAAAAATAATCCAAATGCAAAAGGAAAAGTGGAGAAATACAAAGCTCGATTAGTAGAAAAGGGTTATCCCCAGGTTGAGGGAATTGATTTTGGTGAGATTGTTTCTCTTGTTGCCAAGTTAACTTCTATAAGATTTATGTTATTTATTTCTTCTTCATTTGATTTTGAATTAGAACAAATGGATGTGAAGAGAACATTCCCACATGGGGATCTGGAAGAAGAATTCTATATGAAGAAACTAGAAGGATTTGCTGTGAAGGGAAAGAAGGAGCTGGTATGTAAGATAAAAAAGTCCCTGTATGGTTTAAAAAGGATGTGGTATCAAAAATTCGATACTTATATTCTAGGACTTGGCTTCACAAGAAGCAAAGAGGATCATTGTTTGTATTTTAAATTAATTGGTGATCATTTGATTTATTTGGTCTTGTATCTGGATGAAATGTTGCTGATAGGAAACAACAAGGATATTATCCAGGATGTGAAAACTCGATTGTCCTCTAAATTTGACATGAAGGATTTTGGTGTGAAAATTTCATTTTGGGCATGGAAATTAAAATAGATCAAAAAAAGAAGAAACTCTGGTTAAATCAGAGAAAATATGTCGAGACAATATTGTAGAGGTTTAATATGCAGGAATGAAAACCGGTCAAGGTCCCTGTTCCTGTTGGTGTAAAGTTATCTACACATCATTTTCCCAAGACAAATGAAGAGGAGGAGGACATGTCTCTTGTTCCATATGCAAGTGTAGTTGGAATTTTGATGTATGCAATGGTCTGTACTAGAATGGACATTGCACATGCAGTGGGAGTTTTGAGCAGGTATATGTCAAAATCAGGGAAGGAGTATTGGATAACAGTAAAAAGGGTTTTCATATATTTGCATGGCACTACTAGCTATGGATTGTGATGCCAAGAAAGAACAAGATTGGATAGAGTGTTAGACATACATGGATTTATTGATGCAGAATGGGTTGGAGATCTAGATCATAGGAGATCTCCAAGTGGGTGTGTGTTTAACCTATTTGGAGGAGCAATCAGTTGGATGAACAAAAGATAGGTTGTAGTGGAACTTTCAACTACAAAAGTTGAATACACGACAACCACTCATTCAAGTAAGGAAGAAATATGGTTACAAATATTGTTTTCAGTTATTGGGTTGGTACAAAAAGATGTAAGGATATATTGTGAAAATTAGAGTGCAATTTTTATGGCAAAGAAGTCGACTTATCATTCAAAGAAAAAGCATATTGATATTCGATATCACTTTGTGAAAGACATTGTTGGAGAAATCAAAGTGTTTCTGATGAAGGTGGACACTTTGAATAATGTTGTAGATTCATTAACGAAATCTATGAGCACTAATTGCACGAAATATATGAGCACAAAATCTATGGGCATTGATTTCCTGGATTGTTGGCTATGTAACCTAGTAACCCCTTGTTAGGGACCTAACCTACCTATCCCCTCAAGTGGGTAGAATAATATATTTCCATTTAATAAAGGTCAATATTAATAAGGCCTAGCAAGATCTATTTCCATGCTACAATGTCTTCTGCATTTTGGTTACAAAATTACTACACATTTCTTCATGTTAAGCATTTGGGAAGAAAAAAAAGAGTATAGTGGTCTCGTCGACACACTTATTTGGGACCAATTATATTGGATTCCCCTTTTCTCCCTGATCACATGCATACCCTTCATTTTTAATCCTTTTTGTTTCAGTGGACTCGACCCCTTCTCAGTTTCCCTATTTTTCCACCTATTCCATTATATTTCCATTCAAGCACTGATCATCATGGAACCTATCACTTCTAAGTCCTTTTTTTTGTGGTCCCACCCACCCTTTTTTTTTCCTTACCCACACTTCCTCTCTCCAAATGGACACCACTCACAACCAAGAAATCCAAACTTCCATCAATCAAGCCCATGTCTCCATCTCACATCTCACATCTCAGAGGGATTCTACCCATTTCTGCATTGACAAATTAGAGAACCAATTTAACAACATGGAAGCCAACCTCACCATCCAATTGACCTCCCTCCATTCTTTTGTCAATCAATTGTTGAAAATCCCTACGGGTCCTTCCTCATCAGACCAACCCGATGCTGTTGATTCCTCTTAGTCTCCGCATTTTCAGTCCAACTCCTTTCATCATGAACCTCGTCTTCCCTACGTAGAGGTCAATAAATATGATGGCTCCAATCCTACAGGTTGGGTCACTCAAATGGAGCATTATTTTTCTCTACATGGTATTACTGACGAGTTGGCCAAACTTCGCTATGTCATCCTCTATCGAGATCCTGAATGTTGGCAATGGTGGCAATGGAGAAAAAAATCACGTCAGGGGTATATTGCCTGGACCCAGTTTGTTGCTGATCTCTATGCCCACTTTGATATTTATACCCACTATTTCAATCGTTTGACCAAGTTAAAACAATCAGGCACAGTGGAAGAGTTCATCATTGCTTTTGAGAGTTTGTCCTTTTGAATAGAGGGCATGTCACATGCGTTCTTCTGTGAATGTTTTATCAGTGGTCTCAAGGATGAAATATTCTCCTAGGTTCTCATGGCCTGCCCTCCAACTTGGTTGGAAGCTACTTAACGTGATAAAGAGGCCCAACAAGTTATTTTTTCCTAGAACAAAATACCCCCTTTTGTTCCTCTCCCTCGACCCACTAATCCTAACTCCCTTGTCACTCCCCTCAAGGTCCAGAAACTAACTAGGGCTGAAATGGATGAACACCAACTGAAGGGTATTTTATATAATTGTAATGAAAAATATTTTTGGGGGCACAAGTGTAAGGGACAAAAACTATTTATGGCCATTTCTAAAGATGTTCCTAAAGAGGATGTGACAGTTCCCCTTATTGAAGAACCCTCCCTTCCCGATGCCACCCAGGACCCTATTGACCCACTTATTTTCTTGCATGCCCTCACTGGCTTCTCGGCCCCACAAACGCTCAATATCATTGGCTACATTAAGCACAAGAAGGTCATCATCCTTGTTGACAGTGGTAGCACCCACAATTTTTATCATTGTCGCATTGCCCAGGAAACCAATTTCTATATTCATGTTGTCAATAATTTTCAAATCATGATAGCCAATGGTGGGTTGATGAAATGTGGTGGGCGTTGTGAAAATGTACATCTTCAAATTGGACATTACCAACTGAAATCTCATATGTTTACCATTTACATGGAAGCTTTTGACATTGTGCTAGGTGATGAATGGTTATGCACTTTGGGTCCAATTCTTATGGATTTTAAGGAATTAACCATGCATGATCCAAAATCGATCCAGGAATCAAAATGGGTCTAGGAAGGCCTAAAAATCAAAGTTCTCGAAATCATACGAAACCAACTCCATTGTGTATGTCTCGTCGCACTGGTTCTGGCCATATAATGTTTTCCTCAAATAGACACTGTATGCAAAAGTTATTGCGTTCTGATCAAATTCCCAAACATACAAAAAGTCAACTAGTCAAATTCAACGCTGACATCAATAGGTACAACAAGTGACATCAACATGATGTCATCATGCTAATGTGGAATCACCAGGAGGTGACACATGTCACCCAGATTCGACACTTTCGAGCTGAGTTGGCATTGTACGGATTTGACATGTGTCACTGTGTGGATGACACATGGAAGTCTGTATAGTGAGGTGGCTCTATGACAGGATGACACGTGGCTGTATGGATGACAGTTGATAGTACGACAGACTGACGTAGCAGTGACATGTGGCATATGACTAGGCTATATGACGGATGGCATTGCAGGTGACTAGGCAGGTGACAAGGCTACTTATTATACTGGTATGAGCCAGTCCTAGGGTGACATGTGGCTCAATCATAGGGCACCACGTGGCACCCCGGATTTGGCCAAGGTTGGCTTGATAAAAGGTTCATTCCACCTCCGGGGAAATCGAACTTATGACCTC
Source organism: Picea engelmannii (assembly GCA_009831015.1). NCBI lineage: Eukaryota > Viridiplantae > Streptophyta > Pinopsida > Pinales > Pinaceae > Picea > Picea engelmannii. The sequence goes on along the minus strand of ML787742.1, from coordinate 407,427 downwards.
CAAACTGTGAAATGACCTACACCCTCAAGCTAACCACAATGATGGATGATGAGGCTTGTTTGTTATTCAGAGCATTCCATATTTAAGTTGCGGTTGGAGTTTTAAGGGGCATAATCCTTAGTTGACGAGGGCCAGCCTGGATTGACCAGGAGCTGGAAACCAAGGTCTAACCAATTCATATGCACGTGGATACTTATCCAAGGACACATGGACCAAGCCATGAGACCAAGGGCCAGGACCAGAGGAGCCAGGGTAGTTGGGGTGCGTGGGAGCCAGAGCCATGGCCATATGGCCATGCGCATAGGACCATGACCTAACGACCCGGGGCTCAAAATATAATGCCCAGATCAAGGACACATGGAGCCTATCATATGACCAAGAGCCTAGGAATAGGGTGTTTCACCCTGAATTATTCCCAAATTTGGGTTTTAAAACTATATTATATTATTTTTAGTGGATTTTCAGCCTGTTTTGGGAGATTATGTCCATTATTGGAGGATTTGGAGCCCTTTTTGAGGCCAGATCTTGGGAGGAAGTTGGGAGGTTGTTGAAAACATAAAACCTATATAAACCAAATGTTATTGGAAGCCTTAGATAGGTTATAGAAGTAGAAATGTTGAGGAATTTGATAGTCAAATCCATTTTTATGCAGGGAAGCCATTGAGGAGAGGAACTTTGTGAGCCAATTCCGGGAGCTTCGCTCAACCGTTTTCAGTGCCGTCAATTGTGTTGGGTTCTTGAGGTTGAGAAGAAAACAACCAATACATTTTGTAATCCATTTGAAACTTTTCTGATGTACTTTTAGAGCATTGAAGAGAAATAATAAAACCTCACCCACTTAGACAAAGGCCCGAAGACGTAGGCAATCTTGCCGAACTCCGTTAAAAACTTTGTTGTAATGGTTTGTTGATTATTTGTGATTATTTCCAGATCTATATATCTTATTATGGCTACTATGTTACATCATTAATTCTTCCTCTTTATTCAATTCCTAAATGGTTAATGAATTCATGTTTTAAAACTCAACCAAGTCTTTAAAAGATTATTTTCGGATCAATGCAATTCCAAAAGGAAGGATAGAGGTATCAATTCCAAGGTCTCACAGCTGGTTCTCCTGAGATAATTAGTTCCCATCATATGGAAAATATCCTCAAGAAAGGCCACTCTGGTATCATTTCTCAACTCCATTCTATTCAAGCCATTGAGACACCCTCTGTGCATCATGACCTCCAAGCTATCCTTTCCAAACATCAAGTTGTTTTTTCCACCCCTCATGGTGTTCATGAGCATTCCATTCCCCTTGTTCCTGACATTATTCCTCCCAAGGTTTACCCTTATTGTCACCCCTTTTACCAAAAGAATGAAATTGAGAAAATAGTGTAGGAATTGCTACAAGCGGGTGTTATATGCCCCAGTACCAACCCTTATTCTTCCCCTATTGTCATGGTACTTAAGAAAGAAGGTACTTGGCGCATGTGTCCTGACTTTTTTTCCCTCAATAAGCTCACCAGCAAGGACAAGTTCCCCATTCCTGTCATTGATGATACCTTGGATGAGTTGTGTGGTGCTCAGTACTTCACTAAACTTGATCTGTGTTCTGGCTACCACCAGATATGTATCCAAGAAGTTGACATACCCAAGACTACCTTTCAAACTCACAAGGGTCACTATGATTTTTTGGTCATGCCCTTTGGCATATGTAATGGCCCCTCCACCTTCCAAAGCTTCATGAATCATGTCTTCCATCCTTTTCTCCATCATTTTTTCTTAGTTTTCTTTGATGATATTCTCATCTATAGTAAAACTTGGTAATCTCATCTTTCCCATGTGGATCAAATTCTCCATCTACTCTCGGAACACCAACTTTTCGTCAAACTCTCTAAATGTGCCTTTGGAGCCTCAGAAGTAGAGTAATTGGGTGATATTTTTGGAAAGGCTAGTGTCCGGGTGGATCCTAAAAATATTGAAGCAATGCAGGATTGGACTCGCCCCAAGACTATCAAAAGTGTTGATTAAGGTTGGTTGGCATTGATGTCAACCCTTGAAGAAAGACCCGTAGCACAAAGTTTTGGGTAATGGACCCAATAGTGTTTGATGTAAATATGACTCATTATTGTTTTTTCATGGTTGATAAGAAGTAAATATGGATGAACTCCAAAGTGGTCCCCTTATGGTGAAAGCCCTCACGGGAAGATGCTTTGTGGAGTAAGAGAACCCATGCTTAATTATAGAATAATGAGATGAAGGAAAGTGAATTTTTCAGGGAAATTATCCTAGATGGATAGTTCTTGTCATGTCATTTCCAGTGGTATGTGGAACGTCACATAATTCCTCACGGTTAGAGAGTTATGGCCATGAGAAGTTGGAGACCCCAGGTTTGAGTAATGGACCCAAGTTTGCTTGATGGATAACAGTATGAGTTATGATATATTTTCAGATAATACTATTCTATATGGATAGTACATGTCATGCCATTTCTGGTGGTATGTATAACGTCACATAACTCCTCACGGTTTGAGAGTTATGGCCTTACGAAGTTGGAG
>ML787742.1:378552-396899 GCA_009831015.1 Picea engelmannii | reverse complement strand
CACTGGTGTACTGTTCATGTGTGTGATTGTTTATTTATTATTGCTCATTTTTGGATAATAATTCTACATTGATATAACATTTGAAGAAAAAGGATTATAATTACGTTATTACTGATTCACCCCCCCTCTCAGTAATCCAACAAAAAACTTGCGTGGTTTTTTGGGTTTAATCGGCTATTGTTGCAAGTTTGTTCAGAATTATGGGAAGATTGCGACCCCTCTCACTGCTCTCCTTAAAAAGAATTCTTTCATTTGGACTCTCGCAAAGGATCAAGCTTTTTAAGCTTTGAAGGCAACTATGTGTACTACTCTGGTCTTGGCCCTTCCCAATTTCACAAAAACCTTTGTCCTTGAATGTGATGCCTCAGGCAGAGGAATTGGAGCTGTCCTTATGCAAGAAGGCAAACCTTTTTCCTTTACTAGAAAACAATTTTCCAAGCTCCATTTGGGCCAATCAATCTATGAAAAGGAAATGTTGACTATTTTGCATGCTGTGGATCTCTAGCGCCCTTATCTCCTGGGGAAACACTTCCAAATTAAGACAGATCATCAAAGCCTCAAGTATTTTCTGGAGCAAAGAACTTTTTCCCCAGAGTAAAAAAAATGGGTAACTAAGCTCTTTGGTTATGATTATGAGATAATTTACAAGAAAGGCAAAGAAAATGTGGTTGCTGACACTCTTTCTTGAAAATATGAAGATGAAGGGTCCATTTTTTCCCTCTCCTTCATTGTACCAGATTGGCTCCAAGTTGTGCACCAAGAATGGCTACAAGATCCTAAAATATTACATATGATCCAACAATTGAAAGCTAATTCTCTAGTTTCCCCAGGGTACTCTTGGCACAATGATGAACTTTTCTACAAAGGTCATTTGCATTTAATTAAATAGTCATAACTTAAATCCACAGTGCTTTCTAAGCTTCAGGTTACTCCCATAGTTGGGCATTCAAGGTTTACCAAAACCTATGATCAGGTCAAACGTTCTTTTTTCTGGGATGGTATGAAAAAGGATGTTCACACTTTTGTAGCAGAATGTGATGTTTGTCAATGCAACAAAGGTGAAACCATCAAACTTCGTGGTACACTCCAAATTTTTTTGATTCCACCCACTATTTGGAGGGCAATATCTATGGATTTTACTATGGGATTACCTAAATCAGTAAATAAGTCTATCATCATGGTGGTTTTGGATCATATTTCCAGGTATGCTCATTTTTGTGCTCTTCAACACCCATTTACCACATAAAATGTGGCTCAACGTTTCATGGATGATATCTTCAAGCTTCATGGTATGTCTCATTCTATTGTTTCTAATTGAGATCCAACTTTCACCAACAATTTTTGCAAAAACTCTTCAGACTCTAGGGCACCCAATTGCATCTCAACACCGCCTATCATCCCCAGACTGATGGTGAAATTGAAGTTGTCAATACGTGTTTGGAGACTTATTTGAGGTGTTTTCCCTCTAAAAGGAAAAATCAATGGGCTCAATGGTTACCATTAGATGAATGGTGGTACAACACTTCTTACCATACAAATACGCACATGAATCCTTTTGAAGCAGTATATGGCCAAAATCCACCTCCAGTTCTCTCCTACATTCCATGTGTATTGAAGGTCCAGGTGGTTGACCAAACACTTACATTTTGTGAGGCTATTATTCGTACCCTCAAAGATAATTTCGTCATGGCCCAGAATCGCATGAAGCAACAAGCTGATCAAGGTCACTCAGAATGACAATTTTCTGAAGGAGACTAGGTATTTCTTCAACTGCAACCTTATAAGAAAACTTCACTCAAGGATGAACATTGTTAGAAAATGGCACCCAAATTTTATGGTCCTTATAAATTTCTCAAGTGCAATGGGAAGGTGGCCTATCAGTTAGCTTTACCCAATAATTCTAAGCTCCATCCTATTTTTCATGTCTCTTTCTTAAAGAAGGTGATTGGAACTAAGTGCCAAAATCAAACCAACCTTCTTGAGTTGGATGAAGAAGGATCCATCTGGTTGCAACCATAAGCAGTTTTGGACCAGCGAGAGTGTCATCTTTGTCAGCGTACCATCAAGTAAGTGTTAGTTCAGTGGAAAGATACAACTCCAGTAGATGCCACCTGAGAGCCTGCTAACATTCTACAACAATTTCCTCATCTCAAGCCTTGAGGACAAGGATGATTCTAAGGGGGAGGGCATGTTAGGGACCTAACCTACCTAACCCCTCAAGTGGGTAGAATAATATATTTCCATGTAATAAAGATCAATATTAATAAGGCCTAGAAATGAGGAGGAATAAGTCAAATGCAAGAATACCTAATAGAAGCTTCCACTTCTAGAATGATATTCCTATAGATTGTTCTTTTGGATATATAGATTTAGTATAAATAGGAATAGATGGTATGAGAAGTTTTGTCTTGGATATTGTTGTAATAGAGCTCCGCTCTACTGGAGTTTCCCCCCTCGAAGAGGAAAGTGAAAATTTCTCTCAGTAATCAAACTGCTCTTTCTGGTGTTATTCTGGTATTATTTTGGTATTATTATGGTGTTGTTCTGGTTATATCATTGTTTATCTGCCATTTCTAGCTAATTAATTTTGTTATGCATACTATTTTATATCTAGAATATTACACCCCTGTATGTAAAGAAAAAAACAAGTGGGAGAATGTTGGGTATGTGTTATATTCTTTGCACGACTAGCTAGAGTGTATTCTACGTTGCACCGGGCACACGGGGTGGGGGGGGGGTTGAAGGGGGTGATAGTTGATCCAGTGGATCGAAAAATGATCAAAAATCAAAGTGTTGGGAATTTCTTGAAAATGGATTCATTACATATATCTCATCCTCATGATCCCAATACAAATTGAACGGGCTCAAAATAATATTGCATGCGAGAGATATCATGTTCTATCCATTTTTCCAAACAAGCAAAAAAATGTTGACTGTGTAGTTCATACAGTCCATGTGTCAGCTAACCAAATGACCGTACAATTGACGTGGTAGAGGATGAGTTGGAAAATTATGAGTTGGCAGGGTTTCGAGGACCAATCCGGTGCTGACATGTGGCATGTTCGTGGTGAATGGAAAGGTGCCACATGGCCCAGCCAGGGGTCTCCATGTGGCACCACATTGTTGGTTTAAAGGTTTGGGACTCCAACGAAATTGAATCCGTAACCTATGGGTGTGGGCAGTTACTTGGAAAGGGTCAGGCTACTAGCCCGCCCTTGGTTACACACCTTAACACTCTACCATATGGCTAACAACGCAGATGTTCCAACTATGAAGCCCACAATAACCACACATACAACCTCACCATGTGAACTTTGGTGCAGAATTTCCAATGGTTAGCCAACAGATCTGGGTTTAATGCCAAATGTGGCCACATGGGGGGCATACGACCATAACCTCCGTTGGAAAAGGTGCCAGTCCTCCTAGTGGTGTGAAAGTTTTCCTGAATTTGTGAAATGGTGCACGTGCTGGGTTTTTGGCACTGGAAATGCACGGAGCTAGATTCAATTTTGACAGAGTGCATTTTGGCAAGCAGGTACAACAATCTATTGGGGAAAAACTTCCACGAAGTGTTTTCTTCTCATTTTTTGGCCAAACCAGGTGCAGGAAGATCCCAACTAGGGGTTTTTGGACATTCTGGAGCCATTGAAGCCATTTTTTTTTCATTGTAAGCATTGTAAAGCACTTATTTTGACACTTTGATCATTAATGAAAATGATCCATTAGAAGATGGACCAGGAGATGTATCTCAAGAGAGGGGTGAACTCTTTTATCATTTTTCTATGTTATGTGCTTGTTTATGATGGTTGTTTATGTATGTTTATGCTTCTCATGTTAAGTAAAAAAAAATCATTAAGTTTATGTGTTTGCAACTTGATCCAATTGCAAATTTGTGCACACAATTGTTTTTCATTTTCAGATCAAGTTGGTATCAGAGAAAAGGTTTTTGAAGGTTTGATTGTTTGCGAGTGTTTGTTTTCTAATGGTTACAAGGTTGAAGCTCACAAGAGGAGAAGTTCAAGTTGTAGAGACACGTTCTCAACTTTCAAGAAGGAGAACTACACACTCACCTCCAACATCAAGGAGGCATTCACGAAGTATGGCTCATGAGGAGAGTCATGAAACTCTTACTTCAGAAGATGAAACGCTCAGAAAATATTTTTATGATATGAAAAAAATGGTGAAAGTTTTATTTGAAGAAAGAAATGCAAGGTTTCAAGGTGAAAGCTCAAATCCTCCAAGAGGTAATGAAGATAGTGGTGATAAAAATCCAAAAGGAAATGGAGGGAATGATGATTCTCCACCTCCTTCACCTTCATCTTCCACTTCTTCTACCATTTCAAAACCACCTCCAAATTCTCCAAAAGTACATGGTAAAATTCCTCCACAAACTCCTTTGCTTAAACTTGATATTAAGTTTGAATTGCTTGTGCACAATGGAGAGGTAAATGATGAGAAATTGGATAACCGGATTCGTCAGATTGAAGTGTGTTGTAGGATACAAATAATAAAATATGATGAAACTAAGATTCATCTTGCTTCTCTGAGATTGGAAAGTGCAACACTCATTTGGTGGGAAGCCAAGATTCAAGAGGACATGCAAAATCATGGTAAATTTTTATCCTCTTGGAATGATTTTATTGTTGCACTTAAAAGGAAATTTTATCCATTAGCATACATGCAGAAAGATATTATGGATTGGAATTTTTTTAGACAAGATAAAGGGAAAAGTGTGCAAAGCTACACTCAAGAATTTAGAAGAAGATCTTTGATTTTGGGTATAGATTTATCTTCTCAAGAAAATTTACTCAAATATATTGGGGTATTGCATAACTACTTGAGACACACTATAATTATGTTTAACCCCACAAATATATATGAAGTTTGTGTATTGTTGGACCTAGACCAATTTTTGAGGATCCTTGGTCATGTTTGACCTATTTTTGGGACTTTGACAGACTTTTGAAGTCAGAGCGCAATACGAAGTGGAGATCACGGGATCTCGATCCCTTTTAGGGTTCTTTTTGGGATTTAGGGTTATGTAATGGGTACGGGAATGTTGGTCCATGGGTTTACCCATGATTAATCCTATTTTGTAATGTATAAATAAGTAGTTAGGCAATGTAAGAAGAGGCCAGTGTGCTAAGTGCTGAAGTTCGATCTATGTGATCGAAAGTGCTAAGTGTTGAGTGGAGATTTATTTTGTGCATACTGTATGAGGCTTGAAGAGCTCAGTGGAAGTGAGTGTAAGAGATTGAGAAGAGGCTTAGCATTGTAACCTAGCCCGGGGAAGGAGGATCTAGTGAGGTGTGCAGATTGCCTGTCCTCTGCGGGGTAGGGTTTTTGTGGCTCTATGCATGTAACTAATTGAAGAAGCTAATAAAGAAGACAAAGAGTTGGTGGATGTATCCCCAGGGTGGGGGTGAACCACGTACATGTTGTGTTTCTCTACTTTGTGCGATGTATTGATGTGTTTATATGTTATCTTTCTTAGTGCTTCGATATAGATGAATGGTAGATAGATATGTTAATGCTACATGCTTAATATTATGGATGAATAATGGATCTAGCCTATGTGGATGTGCTTAGTGATTGAATATAGTAGATCTGGTTAAATACTGCAATGCTCTGTAATTAAGGTTTAATTGTGTTGTAAACTAAGACTGGATATTGATGAACTATAACTGCTAAGTGCCCTGTTAAGGTGTTTTGATCACAGATCTGTGTCCCAACTAAGGTTGCATACACTGGAGTCCTGCAACCACCCATGCCTCTACCTTGGCTGAGACTTCATCTGCTTCGTAGGTGTTTCCGAAAGGGACGGTAGTTAGGGTTTTGTTGGTGTGTTGTTGTAGTGTTGAACCCTGGTTCTTCCCCTATTCGAACAAATGGTTAACCAGAGTTGGGAGATGAGCCAGCCCAACTCCACCAACTAGCAGATGCAACCAAAGCTCACCTTCGTCGAGCACAATAAGAAACAGAACAAGCCACCCAGGCCTTGAAGCAAGTGCAATAAGTACTCGTAGAAAAATGCCAACTTGCAAAGTAGGAGAATTTTTCTCTCCAGATGAAGTTTGAAAAAGAGAAAGCACAGATTCAACAAGAAAAGGAATAGTTGCTCGCAGAGCAACTCGAAGTGAAAGAAGTAGTCAACAGAGAAATTTTCTCTGTGACAGTCTTATAACCACAGGCAGAAGACCGAGTCACACATCAAGTAGAGAAACTCACAGAAGCTATCCAACAGATACAACAATGAATAAAAGACTTAGAGCTCCACACAGTGCTCGACACTCCGTAGGATGTAAGGGATAAAAGAGAAGCAACTACCCGAAGAGTAGTTGAAAGAATCAAGGGCCTCTCCATGGAATGTAAGCAATTGAGTGATCACAGTGCCCATGCATATGAGCGACTAACTGAGAATCTAGAACTGAAGACACTGGAGTCAAAGCTCCAAGAGGTGAAGTATCAAGCAACAACAATACAGGCACAATTGAATCCCATGTCAGTTGTTGAAAGGATGAAGTGATCCCAAGAGCAGCTCACTGCCCAACAACGGGTCCACACCATTCAGAGAAAAGTCATGGAAGTGACTCAGAGGCTCCAAACTATACAGGATGAGGCTTACCTACTATTCACAGAGATTGAAGGCTGAGGAGCAGAACTGGAGCCAGTCGTCACTGTAGCTAAACAACGCCTAGAGGGACCTGTCAACAATTTTTTTATCCAAAAGTTCACTGAATAGGAGGTCATGGTACAAAAACAAGCCGAAGTAGCTCGAGCCAATCTCGAGGCTTTTGAAACTCATCTACCCAGATCAGAGTGACTCGATATGAGTCAAAGGTGAGTGTTGGGGGCCTGTTGGCCCTTGACCAATTTTTGAGGATCCTTGGTCAGGTTTGACCTATTTCTGGGACTTCAACAGGCTGTCGAATTCAAAGCACAATATGAAGTGGATATCGTGGTATCTTGGCCCCTTTTAGAGCCCTTTTTGGGATTCAACATTATGTAATGGGTACGGGAATGTCAGCCCATGGGTTTACCCATGCTTAGGCCTATTTTGTAATGTATAAATATGTAGCTAGGCGATGTAAGAAGAGGCTAGTGTGCTAAGTGTTGAAGTTCGATCTATGTTATTGAAAGTGCTAAGTGTTGAGTGGGGATTTATTTTGTGCATACTGTATGAGGCTTGCAGAGCTCAATGCAAGAGGGTGTAAGATATTGAGAAGAGGCTTAGTGTTGTAACCTAGCCCGGGGAAGGAGGATCTAACAAGGTGCGCATATCTCCTGTCCTCTGCGGGGTAGGGTTTTCGTGGCTTTGTGCATGTAACTGATTGAAGAAGCTAACAAATAAGATGAATATTTTGTGGACGTAGCCTCAGGGTGGGGGTGAACCACGTACATGTTTTTTTTCTCTGCTTTGTGCGTTGTATTGATGTGTTTGTATGTTAACTTGCTTAGTGCTTCGATATAGATGAATGGTAGATAGATATGTTAATGATATGTGCTTAATAGTATGGATGAATACTAGATATGGCCTATGTGGATGTGCTTAGTGCTTGAATATAGTATATCTGGTTAAATACTGCAATGCTATGTAATTAAGGTTTAACCGCGCTATAAACTAAGACTGGATATTGATGAACTATAATTGCTAAGTGCCCTGTTAAGGTGTTTCAGTCACAGATCTGTGTCCCAGCTAAGGTTGCAGACACTGGAGTCCTACAACCACCCCTACCTCTACCTCGAGTGAGACTTCATCTACTTCATAGGTGTTACCGAAAGGGCCGATAGTTAGGGTTTTGCTGGTGTGATGTTGTAGCAATGAACCCTGGGTTTGCCCCTATGCCAACATGTACAGACAATGCATTTGGAAGCAAGAGGGAGGAATGAACCTCAAGAGGGCAGAAATAAGCCATTTGTTAATGGAGACAAGGGAAAGAGGAAATTCAAAGGAAATAGAAGAAATAATGCTTCAGTTAAGAAAGAGGGAGAGAAAATCTCATGTAAACACTGTTCAAAATATGGCCATGATGAATACCATTGTTGGAAACTTCATCCTGAAATGAGACCCAAAATGTTTAGCCACAAGGGGAAACCAAAGACTGCTACAACTACACAACATGATTTAGGTTCCGATTCAGGAGATGAAACAAAAATTACAGCCATGGTTTTTCAGGGTAAGGATTCTATTGGAAGTAGTTCTTCAAGTAGTAGCCTCAATGCAACTCAACATTAAAAAGAAAGAAGAAAGATTTTCCACATAAGGGTTATTTAAAATCATACCAAGATAGATACTCTTTTTGATATTGGATCTCAAGAAAACCTCATATTTGAAGACACAATTAAGAAATTGCATTCAGAAACTACTCTTCATCCTAAACCATATCCTCTCGGATGGATATGTGACAATGCCAAATTGCACGTGACAAGTGTTGATTAAGGTTGGTTGTCATTGATGTCAATCCTTGAAGAAAGTCTGGTAGCACAAAGGTTTGGGTAATGGAACCAAGGTTGTTTCATGTATAATGGTATGAGTTTTAATATATTTTAAGGTAATACTATTCTATATGGATAGTACATGTCATGCCATTTCTAGTGGTATGTGGAACGTCACATAACTCCTCATGGTTTGAGAGTTATAGCCTTACAAAGTTGGAGGACCCTCATATGTTGGCTTGAAACCCCAAAAGGTCAAAGAAGTCAAAGAGATTGCAAAGAAGAAATTATTATTTGAATGAGAAAGTAAAGTGACAAAGTTAGGAAGGATTATTTAAATAATAAATTGAAGTGACAAAATCAAAGAAGATTATTTAAATGATAAAGTGACGTGACAAAGTCAAGGAGGAATATTTAAATGATAAAGTAATGGAGAACTTTCTAATTATGGAAAGTGGTTAACCCTAAAAATGAGGAAAATAGGTTAAGTGACCTATAAGTGGATTAATTAAGTGACCTAGAAATAGGTTAAGTGACCTAGAAATGGGTTAAGTGACCTAGAAGATGGAGAGTATGAATAAGAGGCAATGCTCTCTCATTTTACATCAAACTTGAGCATATTGAATATATATAGGTGAATGAGGTAACCAAAGGATATATAAGTAGAATTTCATAGGGAAGATGAATAAAAGAAGGCTGGAATTCAAGGGAGGAGAAATTATTTTGATGATGCTTTCTAAGGTATGTTATTTACAGGTCATCTCACCATTTTCGCAATAATTTTTTTATAGAATGATTCATACCGTGAAATTGGTAGGCCATTGAGAAAACATATCCAGGTATCTGTGGTGAAAAATTCATCTTGTGTTTCGTTGTATTTTTGGAGTTACACTCCATGGAAAATAGGGTTTGTGGCTAGTCATGAAACTAGTCTAAAACAAGTGTTTCGGGTAAACACGTCATAACTTCTTCATAACAGATCCAAATTAATTAACAAAAAATGTGTTGGTTAGAGTATAGTCTGTAGTATTCTTTTTAACACTTTCATATCAATTCAAAAAATATTTCATGTGGGGCACGCTCTACAAGGTCGCTCTCTAGAATAAGCCAGAATTCATCAAGGTTTGCCATTTTTGCTATAAATCCTTTTTTGAGAGGTTCCAAGTAGTAACACTTCGAGCAATTGCATAAAAAACATTGAATAACATTGTATATCATTTTCATATATTTATTCATTACAGGTACACAATTATGATTATTTCAAGTTAGGGTTGTTGACTAATCCAAAACTGGTCATGTGAGACTAAAGAAAAGTTTGATGAAAATGCTAGTCTCTTGTTGTTAAATTTAAGGAAGGTTTGCAGGTATGTGATCATATACACCAGGTCTATTACATATTTACAAATCATATTTGTATGATGAGATTGATGAGGTCTTTTGGTCGAGTTACATGTTGGGTACATGGTTGAGACAAGTAGTTGATGAGTTGGCACATACATGAGGTGTATAGTTAATGATGTTGGTACATATTGATGAGTCATAGTTGATGAGTAGTTGACACATGATTGGTACATGGTTGGATGCACTTTTTTATGGTACAGGTTGATTACAGGTTGCTTGGTACAGGTTGGTGCAAGGTTGATGCACTTGTTTATGGTACATGTTGATTACAGGTTGAGGTACAGGTTGATGCATGGTTGATGCATGGTTCAAGTTTATTGGTACAGGTTTACAAAATTATATCTCACAGTGATAGTGTGATAGTGGTTCCATCATTATACTTCTACTTCAGGGTGGTTGAACGGGGCAAGGACAGGTGGTTGTAGCCACCTTCCGGTTGTAGCTGAAGAACATAGGGGGTTGTAGCCTCCTTTTGGTTGCAGCCAAAGAATAGGGGATTTGAAGCTTCCTTTAGGTTGTAACCTAAGAGGCAAGGGGGTTGGAACCTCCTTGTAGTTGCAGCTAGAAAAAAAAGGAAGTTGGTGCTTCCAATGAATGTAATTCTTCAAGACATATAAGAAAAATCATTCCATGGTTTTCTCCCACTTTGGGTTTCCACGTAAAACACTGGTGTATTGTGTATGTGTATGATTGTTCATTTGTTCATTTCTTATTTATTCTGTATTTATTGGATGGTAATGCTACATTGATATAACACTTGGATTATGTGGTTAAAAATGATTAAATTTCTCTATTACTGATTCACCCCCCCTCTCAATAATTAAACAATTGGTATCAGAGTAGGTTCCTTCAGAAATCAATTTAACCACTGAAAGGTATATCATGGAGAGAAACAACTTGTATAAAAATGGAATACCACAGTTCAATGGACAGAAGTATGCATTTTGGAGCATAAGGATGAAAACATATATACAAGCACGGGGATTTGAAATTTGGAAATCAATTGTAGATGGATACACATCACCAACAGTTCTGCCAACAAATGAGAAAGCAGTGAAACTCGGTCAGAATAATTCCAAAGCCAAAAATGCACTTCTGAATGGTCTTAGTGAAACAATATTCACCAAATTTGCACATTGTAAATTCGCTAAAGAGATTTGGGACAAACTTCAAAATATTTATGAAGGAGATTCAAAATTCAAAGCAGCACATATTCAAACTTACAGAGTTCAGTTCGAAAAACTTAAGATGAAGGAATATGAGAATATTGCAACTTAATTTTTACGAGTCAATGAAATAGTAAATGCAATCATAGGATTGGGAGAATAAATCAAAGAATCTTTAATTGTTCAAAAAGTACTAACATCTCTTCCTATGATATTTGACCCTAAGATATCAACACTAGAAGAAATATCAGATCTAAACTCAATAAGCATGGACGAATTACATGGAATATTCACAGCATATGAAATGGAAACTAAGCAGGAAAATCTAGATATAAAAGAAACAGCCTTCAAAGCATCCAAAAATTCAAAACAAAAGGGAAGGAAAAAAGAAGAACATAGCAACAAATGTGACGTCTCGAAAGATGATGAAGAAGTGGCCAACTTTGTCAAAAAACTGAACAAGGGAACTGTCGGTAGGTATAGAGGTAAGCTTCTTTTAATTTGTTTTAATTGTGATGGTATTGCTCATTTTTCTAACAAATGTCCTTATAAGAAAAAAAGAAATGATGAAGGTTACTCAAAAGGAAAACAAACATATAAAGGCAAAAGAACCACAAAAAAAGTTTTCAAGAAAAACTTATGCACCAAAAAAGACATCTCATCATCAGATGAAGATGAATTCAAAGACAATGAGACAGAAAGAGTTCTATCCATAGAAATAAAAGACTCTGATAAAGAAGACTCCGAAGAAGAATATGAAGAAGCCAAATAAAAATATAAAGAAGTCGAAGAAGAAATTGAAGAGGCAAAAGTTGACTACCGAGAGGAATTTTACCATAGAAGTTATCAGAAGAGAAAATAAGAAAAACAAGAAACTACAAGAAGAACTAGACAAGAAAGAAGACACTCAATAACTAGAACAAATGATCACAAATTTGAAGGTTCAAACAGAAGAAGATAAAATAATTGAAGAAGCACTCAAAGAAAATCTAGAAGAAAAAGACAAGATCATTGGAAATTTGGAAGCATATATTATCACATTGAGAAAGGATCTTCAAATAAAAATATGAAGAACAACTCAAAAGTTTTGGATGACATGATCAACAGAAAAAAATCTCATCATGAAAACTCTAGACTTGGATACAATTAGACAGAAAAAGGATCAAGATCCAAAACAACAGAGCAAGAAACATATCCAAAAAGATATGCAGAAACAATAAAGGGGGATAGGAAGATCTAAAAGGAAGATTACAGGGACACTCCTCCATTGAGAAGATTCAAATTTCAGAATCAACAACTGAAAAATAGGCCTTGGGAAGAAGAAGAATTTATAAGAGTACCTCCTTTCAAAATATATTCAACTCCTAGGTATCAAACTATCTTTTTTGGTTTATGTTATGCATGTAGTAATTTTGGACATAAAGATGTGAATTGCAGAGCTAACAACAGGAACACAAACAACTTTGAAAGTCATACACAAAGGGGTTATCCAAGAAGGCCTAGTGAAACACAGAGAAGAAGTTACAACATGCTTGAATCTTTGATCATTGAAGTGGAATGTTACAAATGTAACAATTTTGGACACATGGACAAAGATTGCAGAATGAGAGTCCCTCCTAGAGAAATGCAATGGAATAACAATAGTCACAGAAAGAAACCTTAGAAAAGGACATGGATAAGAAAGCAAGATCAGTATAGCAATGAAGAATGCACACTCTCTCTACAAGCTAAGCAAAAGAAACGTGGTTGGTATGTTGACAGTGGGTGTTCAAAACACATGACAGGTGATAGATATAGGTTTCTTACATTACGAAAGGAAAGGTATGTATCAGTCTCCTTCAGAAATGATGATTCAACCAGAATCATTGGAAAAGGCACAGTGAGAATTGGGAAGAAAAATACAAAGGCAGAAAATGTTCTACTAGTAGAAGATATGAAACATAATCTTCTAAGTGTGAGTCAAATGTGTGACCAAGGTCATAAAGTTACGTTCGATTCACAAAAGTGAGAGATAAGAAAATAAGGTTAAGGAAAATTAATTGCTACAACTGCGAGAACTTAAAGAAACATATATGTGTTAAGTGAAATTGGAAATGAAAAGTGTTGTCTAGGAAAGGAAGATGAAATTTGGCTATGGCACAAAAGAATGGGTCACATACATTTTGATAACCTTGTCAAATTCATCAAAAGATAGCAGTCAGAAAAATTCCGTAGATCACGAAACCAACCAACACTTTATGCAAGCATTGTCAACAAGGAAAGAAAACAAAGACTAGGTTCAAATCAAAGGAATATTCAATGACAAGACCACTGGAAATTGTGCATACTGATCTAGTTGGACCAACTGCAACAAAGGGCTTAAAAGGTGAGAAATACTTTATGTTATTAGTTGATGATTATACAAAAATGACCGCAGTTTTCTTTCTCAAGAATAAATTAGAAGATTTTGAAAACTTCAATATCTACAAGGAAATGGTTGAAAATGAAATGGATTCAAAAATCAAATCAAATGTTTGAGATATGATAATGGAGGAGAGTTCACTTCAAAGGAATTTATGGACTACTGTAGCAGTCATGGAAGAAAAAGGCAATTCTCCATTTCTAGGACACCTCAACAAAACGAATTTGTTGAAAGAAAGAACATGACAGTACATGAAATGGCTCGAACAATGCTAATGGATTCCAAATTGATAGATATATTTTGGACACAGGAAGTGCATACAATAGTTCACATTCAAAACAAAGTAATTATTAGAAACAACGCTGACAAAATTCCCTATGAGCTATGGAAAGGAAGACCAACAAATGTGAAGCACTTTAGAGTTTTTGGAATAAAATGCTCCATCAAAAGAGAAGATGACAAAATGGGAAAGTTTGACTCTCGTGTGGACAAAGCAGTACTTATTGGTTACTCAAGTACAAGGAAAGAATACAAGTGTTACAATAAGATATTGAACAAAGTTGTAGAAAGCATCCACGTAACAATTGATGAAACAGGCAGACAAAAATCAAAGGAAGAAGAAAATGAATCAATGGAATAGCTTTTTGAAGAAGAAGCAGATGATGAAAATGAAGTAGAAGAGGAAGATGAAGAGAATCTGACATAAGCAGAAGAGAAATTTTAGCAAGTGCCTCCAAAGACACCTAGCAAGTGAGTATAGAAGACTCATCCTTCATATCATATTATCGAAAACAAAGACGCGGGAGTTGAGACTAGAAGAAGAATCTGTTCACCCCTAGCACTCACATCTACGATTGAACCAACCTATTTTGAAGAGACCAACAAGGATGAATTTTGGAACAAGGCCATGGATGAAAAATTGGATCAAATAGAGAAAATGACACTTGGGAATTGGTTCCAAGACCAAAGGATAAGAATGTGATCGACAAAAAGTGGGTATACAGGAATAAATTGAATGAAGATGGACATGTTATAAGGAACAAAGCTAGATTGGTATGTAAAGGATATGCACAGGTTGAAGGAATCAAATTTGAAGAGACATTTGCCCCAGTTTCTAGAATGGAAGCAATCTGATTTCTTTTAGCTTATGCATGCTCCAAAAATATTAAAGTGTATCCTATGGATGTAAAATTAGCTTTTTTGAATGGGGAACTTGAAGAATAAGTCTACATTGAACAACCAGAAGGATTTCAGTTGTCAGAGAATGAAGACTATGTGTGCAAATTAAAGAAGGCCTTGTATGGTCTAAAACAGGCTCCTAGAGCATGGTACTCTAGAATGGATAAATATCTACAATAGGAAGGGTTCAGAAAAGGAAGTGCAGACAACAACCTTTATATCAAGGTAAGTCAAGGTAATATTTTATTAATTGAAGTTTATGTTGATGATATTATTTTTGGTAGTTATGATGACAGATTAAGCTAGAAATTTGCAAAGGATATGCATAATGAATTTGAAATGTCATTACTTGGAGAACTATCCTTCTTTTTGGGACTTCAAATATGACAAAGAAAACAAGGAATTTTTATTTCTCAAACCAAGTATATCAGAGAAATGCTAAAGAAGTTTGGAATGGAAGATTGAAAACCAGTTATCACTCCCATGCAAACTAGTTGCAAGTTAAAAAAATATGATGATTCAAAGTATACAGATCAGAGGTAATACAAGTCAATGATTGGTAGCCTACTATAAGTGACAACATCCATACCAGATGTAATGCAGGCAGTTGGACAGGTGGCATGATTTCAAGAAGCACCAAAGGAATCACATGTGTTAACAGTGAGGAGGATTTTTAGATATCTCAAAGGAACTAAAGAGTTTGGATTATGGTATCCAAAAGGAAATAATCTATCTCTTATTGCCTACACAAATGCAAATTGGGCAGGTTGTATTGATGAACGACAAAGCACCAATGGAGCAACATTTTACTTGGGTGAGTGTTTAGTATCATGGATAAGCAAGAAACAATAATCAATATCTCTATCTACAGCCGAGGCAGAGTAGATTGCAACAACAACATGCTATACACAGGTTCTTTGGATGAAACAAACTCTGACAGATGTACAGGTTGAGTATTATGAGCCCATTCCAATATATTGTGATAATACAAGCACCATCAGTATCTCAAAGAACCTAGTGATGCACTCCAAAACGAAGAACATTCCAATCAAGTATCACTTTCTACGAGAACAAGTGGCAAAAAACAACATCAGAGTTGAGAATGTGGGAACAACAGAACAAGTGGAAGACATCTTTACAAAACCACTTCCACGGGAAGCCTTTGAGTATCTTCGCCAAAGACTCAAAGTTATTTCTACTCCAATATGAATGCTTTTGAATTCTTATATTATATGTCTTAGATGTACACGAGGAAGCACCATAAAGAGAGTTCAGTTAGGGGGAGTAGCCCTGGATGGAAAGATACCTTTTCCATTGATGAAAAAGTGGGAGATATTTATCAGATGCATAGGAAAGAGGCATGATTCTAGGGGGAGAAATGGTCATTGAGATGTAGAGGATAGAGGCATGGTTCCAGGGGGAGCATGAGTGATATGAATTTGATATTGCATGAAATGATTTCAGTATTGCATCAGAGTGTTGCCATCAATTCTGAAGGGAGAGATTGTTGATTAAGGTTGATTGTCATTGATTTCAACCCTTGAAGAAAGTCTGGTAGCACAAAGGTTTGGGTAATGGACCCAAGTTTGTTTCATGTATAATGGTATGAGTTTTAAAATATTTGAAGGTAATAATATTATATATGGATAGTACATGTCATGCCATTTCTGGTGGTATGTGGAATGTCACATAACTCCTCACGGTTTGAGAGTTATGGCCTTACGAAGTTGGAGGACCCTCATATGTTGGATTGAAACCCAAAAAGGTCAAAGAAGTCAAAGAGATTGCAAAGAATAAAATATTATTTGAATGATAAAGTAAAGTGATAAAGTCAAGAAGGATTATTTAAATTATAAATTGAAGTGCCAAAATCAAAGAAGATTATTTAAGTGATAAAGTGAGGTGACAAAGTCAAGGAGGAATATTTAAATGATAAAGTAATGGAGAACTTTCTACTTATGGAAAGTGGTTAACCCTAAAAATGAGTAAAATAGGTTAAGTTACCTATAAATGGGTTAAGTGACCTAGAAATAAGTGACCTAGAAATGGGTTAAGTGACCTAGAAGATGGAGAGTATAAATAAGAGGCAAGGCTCTCTCATTTTACATCACACTTGAGCATATTGCATATCTATAGGTGACTGAGGTAACCAAAATATATCTAATCCGAATTTCAGAGGGAAGATGAAGAAAAGAAGGCTAGAATTCAAGGGAGGATAAATTCTTTTGATGATGCTTTCCAAGGTATGTTATTTACAGGTCATCTCAACATTTTTGCAATAATGTTTTTTTCTAGAATGATTCAGACTGTGAAATTGCTAGGCCATTGAGGAAAGATATCCAAGTATCTTTGGTAAAAAATTCATCTTGTGTTTCATTGTATTTTTGTAGTTATACTCCGTGGAAAATAGGGTTTGTGGCTAGTCCTGAAACTAGTCTAAAACATGTGTTTCAGGTAAAAATGTCATAATTTCTTCATAAAAGATACAAATTAAGTAAGACCAAATGTGTTGGTTAGATTACATTCTGTAGTATTTTTTGTAACATTTTCAGATCCATTCAACACATATTACGTACGAGGCACACTCTACAAGGTATCTCTCTAGAATAAGCCAAAATTCAACAAGGTATGACATTTTTTCTATAACTCCTTTTCTGAGAGGTTATAAGTAGTGAAACCTGGAGGAATTGCATAAAACACAATGAATAAAATTGTGTATCATTTTCAGATATTTATTCATTACAGGTACATAGTTATGATTATTTCAAGTTAGGGTTGTTGACTAATCCAAAACTAGTCATGTGAGACTAAAGAAAAGTTTCATGAAAATGCTAGTCTCTTGTTGTTAAAGTTAAGGAAGGTTTGCAAGTATGTGATCATATACACCAGGTTTATTACAAAGTTACAAATCATATTTGGATGATGATATTGATGAGGGATTTTGGTTGAGGTACATGTTGGGTACATGGTTGAGACAAGTAGTTGATGAGTTGGCACATACATGAGGTGTATAGTTGATGATGTTGGTACATATTGATGAGTCATAGTTGATGAGTAGTTGATGAGTTGGCACATACATGAGGTGTATAGTTGATGATGTTGGTACATATTGATGAGTCATAGTTGATGAGTAGTTGACACATGATTGGTACATACTTGGTACATGGTTGGATGCACTTTTTTATGGTACAAGTTGATTATAGGTTGTTTGGTACAAGTTGGTGCATGGTTGATGCACTTGTTTATGGTACATGTTGAGGTACAGGTTGATGCATGGTTCAGGTTTATTGGTACAGGTTTGCAATAGTATATCTCATAGTGATAGTGTGACAATGGTTCCATCATTCTACTTCTACTTCAGAGCGGTTGGACGAGGCAAGGACAGGTGGTTGTAGCCACCTTCTTGTTGTAGCTGGAGAACATAGGGGGTTGTAGCCTCCTTTTGGTTGTAGCCAAAGAATAGGGGAGTTGGAGCTTCCTTTAGGTTGTAGCATGAGAAACTAGGGGGTTGGAGCCTCCTTCCAGTTGCATCTAGAAAACAAAGGAAGTTGGTGCTTCCAATGAATGTAATTCTTCAAGACATATAAGAAAAATCATTCCGTGGTTTTCTCCCGCTTTGGATTTCCACGTAAAACACTGGTGTACTGTGTATGTGTATGATTGTTCATTTGTTCATTTCTTATTTACTCTGCAGTTATTGGATGATAATGCTACATTGATATAACACTTGGATTATATGGTTAAAAAGGATTAAATTTCTCTAT
>ML787742.1:365059-378498 GCA_009831015.1 Picea engelmannii | reverse complement strand
AACACTGGTGTACTGTGTATGTGTATGATTGTTCATTTGTTCATTTCTTATTTACTCTGCAGTTATTGGATGATAATGCTACATTGATATAACACTTGGATTATATGGTTAAAAAGGATTAAATTTCTCTATTACTGATTCACTGCCCCTCTCAATAATCCAACAACAAGAAGATGTAAACTTAGATTTTCCATCACTGCAAACTTTATAGATGAGGTAGAGCTTGATGTTATTCCTTTGGATATTTGTGATATTGTGTTGGGAAGCCCATATTTATATGATAGGAGAGCCATCTTTCATTATCATGAGAAAAAATATCATTTTTTTTTAAATGGAGTTGAGTATATTGTTATAGCACATACAAAGAAGATGATTTTGTCACTTGTAAATGCTGGAAAAATGAAGAGATTAGTCAATGCTAGTAAGAAGTTTTTACTCTTGATGATCAAACCCAAAGACAATGTTGAAAAAGAATCCTTTCAAG
This sequence comes from Picea engelmannii, assembly GCA_009831015.1. NCBI lineage: Eukaryota > Viridiplantae > Streptophyta > Pinopsida > Pinales > Pinaceae > Picea > Picea engelmannii. The sequence continues at coordinate 378,014 of ML787742.1, read as the reverse complement.
GTTGTGATGCAAATTTAAAATCTGATTTATATGAGGTTGTTAACCAATATGATGAGATGTTTCAGGAACCAAAAGGATTTCCTCCTAAAAGGGGTATCCAACATGAGATACAATTGCATCAATATTGTCCTCTTCCAAACATTGGTATGTACAAGATGTCAGTCATGGAGAATGTTGAAATTAAAAAACAAATACAAGATTTTCTTGACAAAGGGGTTATCATGCTAAGCAAATCACCATGTGGGTCACCAAAGAAAGATGGTACATGGCGCATGTGTGTAGATTTCAGATCCTTGAACAAGATTACAGTAAATAATCATTTACAATAAAGAATCATTATCCTCTTCCTAGAATTGATGATTTTCTTGATCAATTGAAAGATGATAAGTATTTTACTAAGTTGTATTTGAGAAGTGGATATCATCAGATTAGGATTTTTCAAGGAGTTACATGGAAGACAACTTTCAAAACAAAACAAGGTTTGTTTGAATGGATGGTTGTGACTTTTGGGCTTTGTAATGCTCCTGCTACATTCATGAGAGTTATGAATGATGTTTTAAGGCCTTTTCTTGATGATTGTGTGATTGTCTACTTGGATGAAATCTTTATATTTAGAAAATATTGTGAAGAGCATGTTATCCATGTAAAGAAATTTTTAGATGTCTTGAAGAAAGAAAATTTGTTTTTGAAGATGTCTAAATGTGAGTTTGGAAAGACCTCACTTGTTTACTTGGGACATATTGTTGGAGGAGGAGAAATGAAAATAGATCCTTCCAAGGTCAAATTCATTTTGGATTGGCCCAATCCCAACAATGTGACTGAGGTAAGAATATTTTTGGGAGAAACCCGATATTGGAGAAACTTTATTGCTAACTTCTCTTCAATTGCAGCTCCATTACATGTAGTGAAAAACATCAAGCAAGTTTTCCAATGGGGAGGCAAGCAACCAAAATCTTTTGATGCATTGAAGGAGAAGATTATTTCAGCTCTAGTTCTCGCACTTCCTAATTTGAGACAACCATTTGAGATCCAAACAAATGCAAGTAATTATGCAATGGGAGCAGTCTTGTTGCAACATGGTAAGACCATTTGTTTTCATTTTGAAACTTTTAATGGTGTTGTGATTAATTATCCTACATATGATAAGGAGTTGTATGCATTGGTGTAAAGTGTGAAAAAATGGAAAGATTATTTTTTGGGAAAATAAACTATCATTCACATAGATCATCAACCATTGCAATACTTACAATCACAAACAAAGCTACAACAAGAAGGCACTTCAGATGGATGGGTTTTCTACAACAATTCCACTTGGTTATCAGGTATAAGAAAGGCATTTATAACAAATTTGTTGATATGATTTCTAGGCATATTGTTAGTGCTTCAGTTATTCTTAAGCATAATTCTACCATGCATGAGAGCTATGTTGAACAATATGCTTTAGATGTTCATTTTAAAGAGGTTTATGCAACATTGTGTCATTCTAAACAAGTTGAGGAATTGGATACCCATGTGCATGATAAGATTCTATATCATCTTGGCAAGCTATGTCTTCCATAGGGTGAAAGAGTCAACATCATAAGGGAAGAACATTCTTCTCTTATTGCTGGCCAATTTGGTGTAGGAAGGACAATGGCTAATTTGCAAAGGTAGTGCTATTGGCCTAAAATGAATGAAAGTGTATCAATATATGTAAGAGGATGTTCTTTATGTGTTACAAGTAAGCCTAGCAATAGAAAGTTGGGTTTGTATACTCCACTTCCAGTTCCTTCTCGTCCTTGGGAAAACATTTCCATGGACTTTGTAGGATGTACACCTATGTCTAAAAATAATCATAATTATATTTATGTTGTGGTTGATTGTTTCAACAAAATGTGTATTTTGATGCCTTGTAAGAAGCATGTTATATATGAACAAATGACACAAATGTTCTTTCAACATGTTTGGGTTTCCCAAATCCATTATTTCAGGTCGATACTCTTGATTTATTGGGAACTTTTGGTCAATCTTATGGGCACTCATGGAGTCAAGGGGAGTGAAAAATCTCAAAATGTGAAATCTCGATATTTCATATGGGTAATAATGAGGTCACAGCCCACGGTCATATGGGGAAAGGGAATGGAGCCATGCAAAATATCAGAGCACCTGATTTGGTCACATAGAAGGATCCTTATGGCCTCGAGGCACCGATTTTGACTCAAAGGAGTTGTGAGCTCACCTGGAGCATTCATGGGTGTTAGGCTTCGTCCTGATCCCAATAAAAGAAATTAATGAAAGTGGGAAAGGTAGTTGAAACCTCGTTTCACCACATAAATGGAAAGCATGGAAAATCTGGCCATGGAGGGTAGACTGTCAGCCGAAAGTTCCCTGTCATGGATTTTCTTATGAAGCCCATACTGATATGATCTTGCATTTGTCAGAAGAATGCAAGCGCAGCCTGACAGAAGAAGATGTAGATGTAAGGCTTTGATTGTAGTAGCCAGGTCACACTCTCGGTGATGGCGAGCTATTCTCAGTATAAATACTCAGTTTTGATATTTTGTTATGGTTCATAGTAGAGAAAAGATCGGGTATTATAAAGTCTTAATGAAGCTTCTGGTTTTCTGGCTACGTATCTATATTTGAGACTTCTTGTTTAATGAAAGTCAACTTTATTAATCCCTCTTGTTTCCTTCTGATGCTGAAAGAGTTCATGATTGACTAATTCGCTTGAATTATTGTGACTGCATTATGATGGATGTTTGATTGTAGTGTTGTTATAATTCCTTTCAGTTTCTTTACGATTTGAACTCAATAATATATTGAGTTTAAGTTTTTATTATTTGGGATCCTAGAAGACCCAATGTCCACAACAAACCTCTACATCCTTCTCACTGAATTATTCCTTCTACTCACCCTCACTACAACCTACTGAATGAATTTAAACTAAGACCTCATATGCTTGTGCACATCAGTCTAGTTTTCTGAGTTGAGACGATATTTTCTTGAGATTGCGCCCATTTGACCTTTTATAACCAACTTGTGACATAAAATTTTGATGGGTATCAATATTACCTCTGCTGCAATCCAGAGGTGACTTTTGGTGCTAACAATATCTTTCAGAATTGCATGAGGATACAATCCTTGAAAGAAAAATGAGAACTTCAAAATGAGGGAACATGGAATACCTTCATGTTGGTATTAAAGGCACAAATCCAAGAAAAGCTAGATGGATTGAGGTTGGAAAGGTGAGGGAACTGTACCCTCATCTTCAGATTGACTGAAATTAGTCTTTTGGAGGTCCAAAATCTTTGCAATGGGGAGGAGTGATCCAGGGGATAAAAAAATGCTCAAAACTAAAAGTGCTCAGAATTGCTCGAAAACATATTCATTGAGTAGATCTCATCCTCATGATCCCAATGAAACTTGAACAATCTCAAATGAACATCGTATGCGAGATATATTGTGTTCTGTCCATTTTTCCAAATAGGCAAAAAAATGTTGACTGTGCAGTCCGTACAGTCCACGTGTCAGTTGACCGTACGACCTTACGACTAACGTAGTAGAAGCTAAGTTGGAAGATGTTGACGTGGCAGGTGTTAAGTTGGCAGGGATTTGAGGACCAATCTGGTGCTGACACATGTCATGTTTTTGGTGAATGAAAAGGTGCCACGTGGCCCATCCAAGAGCTGCCACGTGGCACCTCGTTATCAGTTTAAAAGTTTGGGACTCCACCAAAATTGAACCCGCAACCTCCAGAAATGGGAAGTGACTTGGCAAGGGCTGAGCTACCAGCCCACCCATGGGTGGTTCTTAATGATAAGGTTAAATTTTTTTATTTAAACTTGTGTTGAATGTAGTTCTGGGCGGAGTTCGGACCGGGGCTTAGCCCCAACCCTTGGTTACACACCTGACCACTCTACCATATGGCCAACAACACAAATGTTCCAACTACTAAGCCTGTGGTCACCACACATACAACCTCACCATGTGACCTTTGGCACGAACTTTCCAATGGTTAGCCAACAGATCCGAGTTTAGTGCCAAACATGGCCACATGGGGGGCATACGACTGTAACCTCCGCAAGAAAATGTGTCATTCCTCCTAATGGTGCGAAAGTTTGCCTGAATTTGTAGAATGACACACGTTTTGGGTTTTTGGCATGGGAAACACACAAAGATAGGTTTAGTTTTGACATAATGCGTTTTGGCGAGCAGGTACAACAAGCTATTGGGAAAAAACTTCCAGGAAGTGTTTTCTTCTTAGCTTTTGGCCAAAATAGGTGTAGGAAGATCCCAAATAGAGGTTTTTGGAAATTATGGATCCATTGAAGCCATCTATTTTGCATTATGAGCATTGTAAAACACTAATTTTGACAGTTTGAGAATTAATTAAAATGATCCTTGGAAGCTAGACCAAGAGATGTAGCCCAAGAGAGAGGTGAACTCCTTTATCATTTTTTTTTGTTATGTGCTTGTTTATGATGGTTGTTTATGTCTATTTATGTTGCTCCTGTTAAGTAAAAAAAATCATTAAGTTTATGTGTTTGCTACTTGATCCAATTGCCTAAATCACATAACTATTTCACTTGCAAATTTGTACACAAAAACCTTTTTCATTTTCAGATCAATAGCCCCCCTGTGTGGGGGTTCAGAGGCAGTGCTCCTGAGAATTTATTTTTCCTCCAGAAATGTGTCACATTTTTTGCCTTATTTTTCTTGTCGCCTCAATTTTCATTTTCATTGTTGGGTGTTTTTTGGCACATGGTTTTTGCCAACGGTTTTCTATTTCTAATTAAGGAATTATGGTTGTTGACTAATACAGGTCATTGGGTTAGGGTTTTGGATGCCACTGGATTCTATATGTATATTGTAATGTAAAAAATGTATCACAATGAATGAATATTGTACATGATGGTTTTCCCAGTTTGGGTTTCTAGGGGAGTGTAATGTGTGTATTTTCCATTGTATATTTTATGTTCTTTTATTGAAAATCAGTTTGTAGTAAAATATTGTACAAGGTTAAAATCTACAGTCCTACCAAGTAATGAAGAATCAGAGAAGAACGAATTTGAGTTAAAGGCTGATGAATCAGACTCTAAAGAAGAGCATGAATCAGAAGAATATTCATTTGGTAGAAAAGGATAACAGTAAGGTTGATCCAGGTGGATATCTGTGGCCACCCACCTTTTCCAAATGGCTGAAAACAGTTTTTTGGCCATTTACTATTTTTAGTAGGTTTTAACTTCCGAGGCCATTTTGAGGGTCCAAATGAGGGTCCAAGATCTCCTTTAGATTTTATCTTTGGGAAGGATATTTCTATTGGTGGTCATTATTACATTGATAGAGAAAATAAGTTCATTGAACAAATCCAATTGGTGCATCAAATGGTACAAGAAAAGTTGGAAAAGAGCCAAGTTAGGTACAAGACAAGACATGACAAGCATCATGTTGATCACAATTTCCAAGTTGGAGATGAAGTTTGGCTTTACATTAGTAAAGAGAGGCTTAAAGGAGAAGGTAAAAAACCGAAACCAATTATATATGGACCTTTCAAGATTCTTGAAAATATTGGTAACAATGCCTTCCGTTTGGATTTTCCTCCTTGTATGAAAATGTATGCAACTGTTAATGTTGAGAATTTGAGATTGTATGAGCTTCGTTTGATTGATGATCAAGGAGAGCATGTTCATATTCCTTCCATAGATGACTTCTCACCATAATCTATGTTATCACATAAAATTGTCAAGGTTTTGTGAGTTGTGGTTTCTACTTAGGTCTGTAAATTTGTCTATCTCTCCTCCTTTTGCAGACTCGATTGTAGGTTTTTCCTCTCAGCTTGTAGTTTTCCTATTGTTAGCCTTCATCCATTTGATAGACCTGTTTTTCCTTAGCATCTTGCCTGAGAATTATTGGCTCTAATCATTTCTATTTTCCCTAAAGACGATATCTTTTCTCTTTACCTCTATCGTTGAGCCTTTGTTTTCCCAAGCCCTCAGTCAGTCATCCTTGTGATTTCTCATAGTTCACATTTATGAGCACCAAGAAAAATACTTGAAGTAGTTTGATGTGGACACAAATAAAATGGGTGAGGAAGATTAGTTTTGAACGACAGAGATCCCTCAAGCAGATCAGATCAATGGCCATCGGTGATCGGGACCATACAGTTGCATGAAGTATAGCGGACAAAGGTACAAAATCGCGAGGCCCATCCTAGCTGTTGATACTAGGAAGGATAACTGGCATAGGATCAACATTTCACTGAATCGCAGGATGGAGCAGTTAAAGGGTTGAGTCATAAGGAGTCACAAAATGCGAAGTCGCGAAATAATCAGAGCTGTTTATTCAGCGGGACACGTGGTGCTAGATCCGAGCCGCAGAGAAATCCATTTTGGCAAGGTGGAAGTGAGAAATGCCGACATACCTAGCCCCAAAATGTTGATATGATCTGGGTCATTAGATGTAAAGAGACATGTGTTGACTGTTCTGGGCGGTCATGTTTTCATGACTTGGATTTTCGAGCATGGAGTGCATCGCAAGTTCGCGAAACACGAAATTGTGACGCACCTAAGAGTTAAGCCCACGGTCACAAGGTGGGGTCATATGGAAAGTGGAGCCAAAATAAATATAAGAACCCATTCAAGCAGTGTTCAACTATAGTATTTTAAGGAAACCATCATGGCCGTCAAGTCCTAAGGAAGTCCGACTGTTGATACCGGTGGACCATTTTGCAATTTTGAGCATCGGGATATTTGGAGTCAAGGGGAGTGAAAACTCTCGAAATGCGAAATCCAAATATTTCATATGGATAAGCACGAGGTCATAGCCCACGGTCGTATGGGGCAAGGGAATGGAGCCACACGAATTATCATAGCGCTCGAGTTGGTCAGAAAGAAGGATCCTTATGGCCTCAAGGCACCAATTTTGACTCGAAGGAGTTGTGAGCTCACCTAGAGAATTCATGGGTGTCAGGCTTCATCCTGATCCCAATAAAAGAGGTTAATGAAAGTGGGAAAGGTAGTTGAAACCTTGTTTCACCACATAAATGGAAAGCATGGAAAATCTAGCCATGGAGGGAAGACTGTCAGCTGAAAGTTCCCTGTCATGGATTTTCTTGTGAAGCCCATACCAATATGATCTTGTGTGTATCAGAAGAATGCGAGCACAGCCTGACATAAGAATATTTAGATTAAAATCTTTTATTGTAGTATCTAGTTCACACTCTTGGTGACGGCGATCTGTTCTTAGTATAAATAATCATTTTTTATATTTTGTTATGGTCAATGGTAAGCAAAGATCCTGTATTGTAAAGTCTTAATGAAGCTTCTGGTTTTCTGTCTATGTATATGTATTTGAGACTTCTTGTTTAATGACAATCATATTTATTACTTCCTCCTGTTTCCTTCTGATGCTGAAAGAGTTCATGATTGACTGATTCAATTGAATTATTGTGACTGCATTATAATGGATGTTCGATTGTAGTGCTGTTATAATTCCTTTATGTTTCTTTATTATTTGAACTCAAGAAGATATTGAGTTTAATTTTTTCTTCTTTGGGATGCTGGAAGACCCAATGTCCACAACAGACCTCTACATCCTTCTCACCGAAGTATTCCTTCTACTCACCCTCACTACAACCTATTGACTGAAGTTAAACTAAGACCTCATCTGCTTGTGCACATCAATCCAGTTTTCTTATTTGAGACGATATTTTCTTGAGATTGCGCCCATTTGACCTTTTATAACCAACCCATGACATAAAATTATGATGGGTATCAGGAATACCTCTGCCGCAATCCAGAGGTGACTTTTGGTGCTAACATTTCTGGCTCCGTTTTCGGGGACGAAAATGAATATTTTCCCTAGGATTGAACGACAAAGCTTATTGGTTCTGAAGGTGCATCAGAACTTAGTACATTGAATATTGAAACTGTGTGCCTGGTGAATCCACTGTGGTGACTCCATTGACGTGAATCCTCTAGAAAATCCATTGTTTCAGCTATGGCTTCTAGAGGCAGACACACAAGGTCTACTCCATAGTTTCCTTTAGAAACAACTGAAGCCGACCCAGAGAAAATTGTCAGAAAGGGAAGGGCCCTTCGAGAAGGTACTTCTATTGCTGAACCAAGTATTTCTGACGATTTTTACTATCCTCCTTTAGAAACTCCAATATCTAATTCCCATTTTCCTACCATACCATCTGTTGGATTTTCCCAACATTTAAATTTTGGGAGTGTTCCTGTCAAGGTTTCCCCTCCTGATTTGGGATTGGAGGGAGAAATCCTTGTCACTCCTCTCTCCCCTGAAGTTGTACCTTGGTCTAGACCCCAGACCTTGGAATATTTTCCCACTCCAAGTTTTATTACTCTTCCTCCTATTAAAGTTACTGATTTTTACAGAAAGGGAATCCTCTTTTCCCCCAAGCCCTGTAGCCTTTTCTCCGAATCCTCTGCTTTTCCCTTTCCTATCGGAAGCTCATCTCTAGTATCCCCTTTTCGAGCCCCTTCCCCTCCTATTTATCCTCCACCTATTATCCCTATGGAAGGTGCTAATCCTCCTAGAAACATAATGGATTCCATAGTGGCTTCAAGATATGCTCCTCTAGTCCTACCTCAGCCAATGAATTCTCTCCCTGATGGAGATTACCTAAATTATATGCCCAAATTCACTGGAGAGGAAGACATAATTGTTGAAGAACACCTTTCTTCCTTCTACAATTATGTAGACAATCTGAATATTGAAAATGAGGATATCTGGATGATATTCTTTGTCCAGAGCCTTGATGGTGAGGTTAGAAAATGGTTTAGGGGATTGACCCCTGGATCTATTGTTGGGATTGAAGATCTAGATGATTTTTTCCTGAGGCAATGTGGGGATAAAAAAGACTTTATGTATTATATCACAGATTTCGGGTCCCTAAAGGGAAAGGAGGGAGAATCAATCTCTGATTTCTCCAAAATATTCAACAAAATGTACAATAAGATCCCTGTTGAGATAAAGCCCACCGAAGCCTCTGCCAAAATTACTTATGCTAGTGATTTTGACTCTAACATCTGCCTCCTGTTAAGAGAGAGAAGAGATATTTCCTTGGCTCATATGCAAGATGCAACCCTGGAAGTGGAGTCTAACGTATTGGCAACTATACGAATTAGGAGTAAGGCTGATATAAACATACCAAGGGGAAGACATAAATCCTCCACCTCTAGTTCCTCTGCTTCCCCCCCTCAAATGGATGAAGTTACCAAGTTACTAAAATAACTTTCAACTAGAATGGAAAGATTGGAAGAAAAGGGAAGAAGACATACATAAATCCTCAAAATGTTGATAACAGAGGAAACTTTAGGAGGTTGAATAACAATGCCCCTTAGACTATGCAAAGGGAACATAGGGACATAGATAGAGATGATCATAAAATTCAAACCCCTCTCCAAAATAATCTTGTTGTTGATGAAGAAAGGGAGGAAGAAGAGCTTGATACTGAAATCCATTGTCTTGGAGACACCTCCCCATTTCCCCATTTGACTCAATATGTATATGAGGAATCCCTCATGAAAAGTCAAATAAATGAGCTAAGTAAGGTTGAGAAGGCCAATAACATTCCCAATAAATACAATCTCAGGTCTAAGAAGAAATAAGGGAAGTTTGACGTCCTTGATCAGCCTTCCAGAGTAGAGAATCCTGCCAAAGATGTAGCAAACAACATCAAATAAAATAAAGCTCAAAACCCCTCATCGATACCCAAATACCCTGTCCCAAAAGTGAGAGAAGTTATGAAGTCCCTTTCCTCTTTCATCTTCGAGCACGAAATTCAAAATATCAGAATCCATGTGCCCCTGTCAAATCTAGTCAAGCATGAAGATTTCAAAAAATCCCTCTCTAAGATGTTGCGATCTGAAACACCTTGCCATCCCACAGACTCGATAAATATCCAAGATGAAAAGATAGAAGTCATCTTAGGTCCTATGGTAGAAGATACAAATGATTCATCCCCTAATTTCTACACATCATTGAACATACATGATAAGGTGTTGCATAATTTTCCGATGAACTCAGGGGCATTTCATAATCTCATGCCCAAAACTGTCATGGAAGAACTAGGATTAGAAATCACAAAATCCTATCATGATTTATATTTTTTTGATTCAAGGAGGTTGCAATGTCTTGGGGTCATCAAAGATATGGTCGTGACCTTATTTTAGCTTCCCATGAAAAGGGTGGTCATGGACATCGTGGTGGCTGATGTTCCTCCCAAGTTCAACATGTTATTGTCAAGATCTTGGATAAAAATACTTGGGGGAACTTTGCATATGGACCTCACGTATGCTACCATTCCAGTGTTCGGGGGGGAGAATAGGAGACTATATAGAGAAGCTTATTTGGCCTACATTATTAGCGATGAAGAAGATCCCACCAATCATCCTATCTTTTCACTCAACACTAATTTGGGATCTAGTTTGTTACAACTCATTGATACTCCTGAAGCTCATCTTGAAATAATAAAGAAACCCACTTATTTTCATGAAATACCTCCCCCAACAACTTCTATGTGGAAGATGTTTCTCGACAAAGCCTCTTCTAGGGAAGGTGTTGGTGCCTGAGTGGTTTTTGTGTCACCCTGTCAAGAGGCCATACCTTTTTCCTATAAACTAGAATTTGAAGCTACCAACAATGTGGAAGAGTATGAGGCTCTTGTTTTGGGCTTAAGGGCTGTGAAAGACATGGGGATTGAAGAAATATAAGTATTTGGAGATGCTAAACTAATTTTCCATCAGGTCAAAAATGTTTATCAAGCCAAGCACCCTAGGCTAAAGACTTACAAGAATGAGGTGTGGGACCTAATTGACAATTTCCTCTCATCTTTCAACATTTCATTTATTCCAAGAGAGGAAAATACTATGGTTGATTCTTTGGCTGTCTCAGCAAGCCCGTTCAGGATCCCACTGCCACCTAAGCTTAGGTATGATGTTGAGACTAAATATAGGCCTTATGTACCTGACAATATCAAGCATTGGAAGGTGTTCGAGGATGATCTTGAAATCATAATATTTCTTGAGTCGGTTGATGAGTTCTCTGCATTACATATTGATCGGGATCATGATGCTAAAGGTGACCCTCCCCCCAGAGTATTTTTGAATAAAATTGCTAATCACCATATTATTCAGTTGCCTAGCAATCAAGTTTCCAAGGGACTAGTTCCATTAGAAATATTGTTTGATGGGAACAATGTGGAAGTAAATTTTAAGTCCAACAAAGGATGTTGATTGAGTCGAGTGAAATATTGGTACAGAGGAGGATCCAAATTTCATCAAGTTATATAGAAACCTATCAAGGGAGCAGAGAGCTGAGTATGCTGAGCTATTAAAATAATTTTATGACGTGTTTTCCTGGACCTATGAAGACCTCAGGACATATGACACAACTGTCATCGAGCATAAGATCCCATTGAGAGAGGAGGCCAAACCATTTAGGAAAAAATTAAGATCAATAAATCCTATCCTGCTGTCTATTATGGAAAAGGAGGTAAAGAAGTTGTTGGACGCCCAAATCATTGTCCCTTTGAGATATTCTCAGTGGGTAGCCAACCTGGTCCCAAGGAGAAAGAAGAGTGGAGAAATCAGACTATGTGTCAATTTCAGAAATCTGAACAGGAGCTCTAAGAAGGAAAATTACTTACTGCCTAAGATGGAACACATATTGCAGAGGGTGACTGGTGCATCTAGGATTTCCATGATTGATGGATTTTATGGCTACAATCAGATCTTTGTCCTGCCTGAAGACAGAGAAAAGACAACCTTCACCACTCCTTGGGGCACATTCATGTATGCCAAAATTCCCTTTGGATTGATGAATGCAGGGGAGAACTTCCAATGAGCCATGGACATCACCTTTGTTAGATAAAGAGATAAATTTGTGGTCATTTATATGGATGACATAATAGCCTTCTCCAAATATGATAAGGAAAATTGTTGACATTTGAGAAAGTTCTTCTCGAAATGCAGATGGTTAGGTCTCTCCCTAAATCCCAAGAAGTCCTTATTTTCCATGCAGGAAGGAAAATTGTTGGGACACATTGTGCCAGCTGAGGGGGTCAGGATTGATCCAAGTAGATTAGAATCTATTCAAGCCCTAACACTTCCCAGATATAAGAAAGAAATTCAATCCTTCTTGGGAAAAATCAATTTTCTGAGAAGGTTTGTTTCAAATTTTGTTGAATTTGTGAAGCATATCACAACCATGCTCAGGAAGGGGAACGAAGTAAGAAGGAATACCCAGTCCAAAGGATCCTTCAACCAAATCAAGAAGTAACTAAATGAAGCACCTGTGCTTACCAGTCCTGATTATTCCAAGGATTTTCTGATCTTGTCCTTTGCCTCTTTTGATATATTGGCAGTTGTTTTACTGTTGAAAAATGTTGAAGGGTTGGAGTAGCCCATTTTCTTTTTCAGTAAAGTGTTGAGGGATGCCGAGGTAAAATATAATATCATGGAAAAACAATCCTATTCCCTGGTGAAACCTCTCAAAGATTTCAGATTCTATGTTCGACATTCAAATATCATTGCATATGTTCCTTCAGATTCTATGAAGGACATTCTCATTCATCTCGACATAGATGGGAGAAGGAGCAAGTAGATTTGCAAAATCTTCAAATTTGACCTGGAAATAAAACCCACCAAACTAGTCAAGGGCTAGGGTTTAGCCAAGTTGTTGGCTGAATCTAATTGTGAATCTTTTGGGGTTAAATTCATCAACGCTTGTTCAAAAAATCAACAGGCTGAAGTGGCCGATAAAATCCCTCAGGACAACCCTCCATTAGCAGGATGCACTTGGTACAAAGATATTATATTTTTCCTACAGGAGTTGCGACCTGCAGATGCTATGGGAAAAATAAAGGCAAGAGCTTTAAATCTCAAAGCAATTAGGTATTGCCTTATTGACCAGGTCTTGTATTGGAAAGACCCTCTAGGAGTGCTTCTGA
>ML787742.1:345897-358884 GCA_009831015.1 Picea engelmannii | reverse complement strand
CCTGTTAAGTAAAAAAAATCATTAAGTTTATGTGTTTGCTACTTGATCCAATTGCCTAAATCACATAACTATTTCACTTGCAAATTTGTACACAAAAACCTTTTTCATTTTCAGATCAATAGCCCCCCTGTGTGGGGGTTCAGGGGCAGTGCCCCTGAGAATTTATTTTTCCTCCAGAAATGTGTCACTTTTTTGCCTTGTTTTTCTTTTCGCCTCGATTTTCATTTTCATTGTTGGGTGTTTTTCGGCACATGGTTTTTGCCAACGGTTTTCTATTTCTAATTAAGGAATTATGGTTGTTGACTAATACAGGTCATTGGGTTAGGGTTTTGGATGCCACTGGATCATATATGTATATTGTAATGTAAAAAATGTATCACAATGAATGAATATTGTACATGATGGTTTTCCCAGTTTGGGTTTCTAGGGGAGTGTAATGTGTGTATTTTCCATTGTATATTTTATGTTCTTTTATTGAAAATCAGTTTGTAGTAAAATATTGTACAAGGTTAAAATCTACAGTCCTACCAAGTAAGGAAGAATCAGAGAAGAACGAATTTGAGTTAAAGGCTGATGAATCAGACTCTAAAGAAGAACATGAATCAGAAGAAGATTTATTTGGGAGAAAAGGATAACAGTAAGGTTGATCCAGGTGGATATCTGTGGCCACCCACCTTTTCCAAATGGCTCAAAACAATTTTCTGGCCATTTACTATTTTTAGTAGGTTTTAACTTCCGAGGCCATTTTGAGGGTCCAAATGAGGATCCAAGATCTCCTTTAGATTTTATCTTTGGGAAGGATATTTCTATTGGTGGTCATTATTACATTGATAGAGAAAATAAGTTCATTGAACAAATCTAATTCGTGCATCAAATGGTACAAGAAAGGTTGGAAAAGAGCCAAGTTAGGTACAAGACAAGACATGACAAGCATCATGTTGATCACAATTTCCAAGTTGGAGATGAAGTTTGGCTTTACATTAGTAAAGAGAGGCTTAAAGGAGAAGGTAAAAAAATGAAACCAATTATATATGGACCTTTTAATATTCTTGAAAATATTGGTAACAATGCCTTCCGTTTGGATTTTCCTCCTTGTATGAAAATGTATGCAGCTGTTAATGTTGAGAATTTGAGATTGTATGCGCTTCATTTGATTGATGATCAAGGAGAGCATGTTCATATTCCTTCCATATTTGACTTCTCACCATAATATATGTTATCACATAAACTTGTCAAGGTTTTGTGAGTTGTGGTTTCTACCTAGGTCTGTAAATTTGTCTATCTCTCCTCCTTTTGCAGACTTGATTGTAGGTTTTTCCTCTCGGCTTGTAGTTTTCCTATTGTTAGCCTTCATCCATTTGATAGACCTGTTTTTCCTTAGCATCTTGCCTGAGAATTATTGTCTCTAATCATTTCTATTTTCCCTAAAGAAGATATCTTTTCTCTTTACCTCTATTGTTGAGCCTTTGTTTTCCCAAGCCCTCAGTCAGTCATCCATGTGATTTCTCATAGTTCACATTCATGAGCACCAAGAAAAATACTTGAAGTAGTTTGATGTGGATGCAAATCAAATGAGTGAGGAAGATAAGTTTTGAACGACAGAGATCCATCACGCAGATCAGATCAATGGCCATCGGGTGATCGGGACCATACAGTTGCATGAAGTATAGCGGAGAAAGGTACAAAATCGCGAGGCCCATCCTAGCCATTGATACTAGGAAGGATAATCGGCATAGGATCAACATTTCACTGAATCGCAGGATGGAGCAGTTAAAGGGTTGAGTCATAAGGACTTACAATATGCGAAGTCGCGAAATAATCAGAGCTGTCCATTCAGCGGGACACGTGGTGCTAGATCCGAGCCGCAGAGAAATCCATTTTGGCAAGGTGGAAGTGAGAAATGCCGACATACCTAGCCCCAAAATGTTGATATGATCTGGGTCGTCAGATGTAAAGAGACACGTGTTGACTGATCTGGGCGGTCATGTTTTCATGACTTGGAGTTTCGAGCATGGAGCGCATCGCAAGTTCGCGAAACACGAAATTGTGACGCACCTAAGAGTTAAGCCCACGGTCACAAGGTGGGGTCATATGGAAAGTGGAGCCAAAAGAAAGATAAGAACCCATTCAAGCAGTGGGAAACTATAGTTGTTTAAGGAAACTATCATGGCCGTCAAGTCCTAAGGAAGTCCGATTGTTGATACCAGTGGACCCTTTTGCAATTTTGAGCATCGGGATATTTGGAGTCAAGGGGAGTGAAAACTCCCGAAATGTGAAATCCCAATATTTCATATGGATAAGCACGAGGTCACATCCCATGGTCGTATGGGGCAGGGGAATGGAGCCACACAAAATATCATAGCGCGCGAGTTGGTCAAAAAGAAGGATCCTTATGGCCTCAAGGCACCAATTTTGACTCGAAGGAGTTGTGAGATCACCTGGAGCATTCATGGGTGTCAGGCTTCATCCTGATCCCAATAAAAGAAGTTAATGAAAGTGGGAAAGGTAGTTGAAACCTTGTTTCACCACATAAATGGAAATCATGGAAAATCTGGCCATGGAGGGAAGACTGTCAGCTGAAAGTTCCCTGTCATGGATTTTCTTGTGAATCCCATACCAATATGATCTTGCGTGTATCAGAAGAATGCGAGCACAGCCTGACATAAGAAGATTTAGATGAAAATATTTTATTGTAGTATTTAGTGCACACTCTTGGTGATGGCGATCTGTTCTCAGTATAAATAATCATTTTTTATATTTTGTTATGGTCAATGGTAAGCAAAGATCCTGTATTGTAAAGTCTTAATGAAGCTTCTGGTTTTCTATCTATGTATATGTATTTGAGACTTCTTGTTTAATGACAGTCATATTTATTACTCCCTCTTGTTTCCTTCTGATGCTGAAAGAGTTCATGATTGACTGATTCGCTTGAATTATTGTGACTGCATTATGATGGATGTTCGATTGTAGTGCTGTTATAATTCCTTTATATTTATTTATTATTTGAACTCAAGAAGATATTGAGTTTAATTTTTTCTTCTTTGGGATGCTGGAAGACCCAATGTCCATGACAAACCTCTACATCCTTCTCACCGAAGTCTTCCTTATACTCACCCTCACTACAACCTATTGAATGAAGTTAAACTAAGACCTTATCTGCTTGTGCACATCAATCCAGTTTTCTGAGTTGAGATGATATTTTCTTGAGATTGCGCCCATTTGACCTTTTATAACCAACCCATGACATAAAATTATGATGGGTATCAGGAATACCTCTGCCGCAATCCAGAGGTGACTTCTGGTGCTAACATTTCTGGCTTCGTTTTCGGGGATGGAAATGAATATTTTCCCTAGGATTGAACGACAAAGCTTATTGGTTCTGAAGGTGCATCAGAACTTAGTACATCGAATATTGAAATTGTGTGCCTGGTGAATCCACTGTGGTGACTCCATTGATGTGAATCCGCTAGAAAATCCATTGTTTCATTTATGGCTTCTAGAGGCAGACACACAAGGTCTACTCCACAGTTTCCTTTAGCAACACCTAAAGCCGACCCAGAGAAAATTGTCAGAAAGGGAAGGGCCCTTCGAGAAGGTACTTCTACTGCTGAACCAAGTATTTATGATGATTTTTACTATCCTCCTTTAGAAACTCCAATATCTACTTCCCATTTTCCTACCATACCATCTGTTGGATTTTCCCAACATTTAAATTTTGGGAGTGTTCCTGTCAAGTTTTCCCCTCCTGATCTGGGATTGGAGGGAGAATTCCTTGTCACTCCTCTCTCCCCTGAAGTTGTACCTTGGTCTAGACCCTAGACCTTGGAATATTTTCCCACTCCAAGTTTTATTACTCCTCCTCCTATTAAAGTTACTGATTTTTACAGAAAGGGAATCCTCTTTTCCCCCAAGCCCTGTAGCCTTTTCTCCGAATCCTCTTCTTTTCCCTTTCCTACCGGAAGCTCATCTCTAGTATCCCCTTTTCGAGCCCCTTCCCCTCCTATTTCTCCTCCACCTATTATCCCTATGGAAGGTGTTAATCCTCCTAGAAACATAATGGATTCCATAGTGGCTTCAAGATATGCTCCTCTAGTCCTACCTCAGCCAATGAATTCTCTCCATGATGGAGATTACCTAAATTATATGCCCAAATTCACTGGAGAGGAAGACATAATTGTTGAAGAGCACCTTTCTTCCTTCTACAATTATGTAGACAATCTGAATATTGAAAATGAGGATATCTGGATGAGATTCTTTGTCCAGAGCCTTGATGGTGAGGTTAGAAAATGGTGTAGGGGATTGACCCCTGGATCTATTGTTGGGATTGAAGATCTAGATGATTTTTTCCTGAGGCAATGTGGGGATAAAAAAGACTTTATGTATTATATCACAGATTTCGGGTCCCTAAAGGGAAAGGAGGGAGAATCAATCTTTGATTTCTCCAAAATATTCAACAAAATGTACAATAAGATCCCTGTTGAGATAAAGCCCACTGAAGCCTCTGCCAAAATTACTTATGCTAGTGATTTTTACTTTGACGTCTGCCTCCTGTTAAGAGAGAGAAGAGATATTTCCTTGGCTCATATGCAAGATGCAACCCTGGAAGTGGAGTCTAACGTATTGGCAGCTAACCGACTTAGGAGTAAGGCTGATATAAACATACCAAGGGAAAGATATAAATCCTCCACCTCTAGTTCCTCTGCTTCCCCCCCTAAAATGGATGAAGTTACCAAGTTACTAAAATAACTTTCAACTAGAATGGAAATATTGGAAGAAAAGGGAAGAAGACATACATAAATTCTCAAAATGTTGATAACAGAGGAAACTTTAAGAGGTTGAATAACAATGCCCCTTAGACTATGCAAAGGGAACATAGGGACATAGATAGAGATGATCATAAAATTCAAACCCCTCTCCAAAATAATCTTGTTGTTGATGAAGAAAGGGAGGAAGAAGAGCTTGATACTGAAATCCATTGTCTTGGAGACACCTCCCCATTTCCCCATTTGACTCAATATGTATATGAGGAATCCCTCATGAAAAGTCAAATAAATGAGCTAAGTAAGGTTGAGAAGGCCAATAACATTCCCAATAAATACAATCTCAGGTCTAAGAAGAAATAAGGGAAGTTTGACGTCCTTGATCAGCCTTCCAGAGTAGAGAATCCTGCCAAAGATGTAGCAAACAACATCAAATAAAATAAAGCTCAAAACCCCTCATCGATACCCAAATACCCTGTCCCAAAAGTGAGAGAAGTTATGAAGTCCCTTTCCTCTTTCATCTTCGAGCACGAAATTCAAAATATCAGAATCCATGTGCCCCTGTCAAATCTAGTCAAGCATGAAGATTTCAAAAAATCCCTCTCTAAGATGTTGCGATCTGAAACACCTTGCCATCCCACAGACTCGATAAATATCCAAGATGAAAAGATAGAAGTCATCTTAGGTCCTATGGTAGAAGATACAAATGATTCATCCCCTAATTTCTACACATCATTGAACATACATGATAAGGTGTTGCATAATTTTCCGATGAACTCAGGGGCATTTCATAATCTCATGCCCAAAACTGTCATGGAAGAACTAGGATTAGAAATCACAAAATCCTATCATGATTTATATTTTTTTGATTCAAGGAGGTTGCAATGTCTTGGGGTCATCAAAGATATGGTCGTGACCTTATTTTAGCTTCCCATGAAAAGGGTGGTCATGGACATCGTGGTGGCTGATGTTCCTCCCAAGTTCAACATGTTATTGTCAAGATCTTGGATAAAAATACTTGGGGGAACTTTGCATATGGACCTCACGTATGCTACCATTCCAGTGTTCGGGGGGGAGAATAGGAGACTATATAGAGAAGCTTATTTGGCCTACATTATTAGCGATGAAGAAGATCCCACCAATCATCCTATCTTTTCACTCAACACTAATTTGGGATCTAGTTTGTTACAACTCATTGATACTCCTGAAGCTCATCTTGAAATAATAAAGAAACCCACTTATTTTCATGAAATACCTCCCCCAACAACTTCTATGTGGAAGATGTTTCTCGACAAAGCCTCTTCTAGGGAAGGTGTTGGTGCCTGAGTGGTTTTTGTGTCACCCTGTCAAGAGGCCATACCTTTTTCCTATAAACTAGAATTTGAAGCTACCAACAATGTGGAAGAGTATGAGGCTCTTGTTTTGGGCTTAAGGGCTGTGAAAGACATGGGGATTGAAGAAATATAAGTATTTGGAGATGCTAAACTAATTTTCCATCAGGTCAAAAATGTTTATCAAGCCAAGCACCCTAGGCTAAAGACTTACAAGAATGAGGTGTGGGACCTAATTGACAATTTCCTCTCATCTTTCAACATTTCATTTATTCCAAGAGAGGAAAATACTATGGTTGATTCTTTGGCTGTCTCAGCAAGCCCGTTCAGGATCCCACTGCCACCTAAGCTTAGGTATGATGTTGAGACTAAATATAGGCCTTATGTACCTGACAATATCAAGCATTGGAAGGTGTTCGAGGATGATCTTGAAATCATAATATTTCTTGAGTCGGTTGATGAGTTCTCTGCATTACATATTGATCGGGATCATGATGCTAAAGGTGACCCTCCCCCCAGAGTATTTTTGAATAAAATTGCTAATCACCATATTATTCAGTTGCCTAGCAATCAAGTTTCCAAGGGACTAGTTCCATTAGAAATATTGTTTGATGGGAACAATGTGGAAGTAAATTTTAAGTCCAACAAAGGATGTTGATTGAGTCGAGTGAAATATTGGTACAGAGGAGGATCCAAATTTCATCAAGTTATATAGAAACCTATCAAGGGAGCAGAGAGCTGAGTATGCTGAGCTATTAAAATAATTTTATGACGTGTTTTCCTGGACCTATGAAGACCTCAGGACATATGACACAACTGTCATCGAGCATAAGATCCCATTGAGAGAGGAGGCCAAACCATTTAGGAAAAAATTAAGATCAATAAATCCTATCCTGCTGTCTATTATGGAAAAGGAGGTAAAGAAGTTGTTGGACGCCCAAATCATTGTCCCTTTGAGATATTCTCAGTGGGTAGCCAACCTGGTCCCAAGGAGAAAGAAGAGTGGAGAAATCAGACTATGTGTCAATTTCAGAAATCTGAACAGGAGCTCTAAGAAGGAAAATTACTTACTGCCTAAGATGGAACACATATTGCAGAGGGTGACTGGTGCATCTAGGATTTCCATGATTGATGGATTTTATGGCTACAATCAGATCTTTGTCCTGCCTGAAGACAGAGAAAAGACAACCTTCACCACTCCTTGGGGCACATTCATGTATGCCAAAATTCCCTTTGGATTGATGAATGCAGGGGAGAACTTCCAATGAGCCATGGACATCACCTTTGTTAGATAAAGAGATAAATTTGTGGTCATTTATATGGATGACATAATAGCCTTCTCCAAATATGATAAGGAAAATTGTTGACATTTGAGAAAGTTCTTCTCGAAATGCAGATGGTTAGGTCTCTCCCTAAATCCCAAGAAGTCCTTATTTTCCATGCAGGAAGGAAAATTGTTGGGACACATTGTGCCAGCTGAGGGGGTCAGGATTGATCCAAGTAGATTAGAATCTATTCAAGCCCTAACACTTCCCAGATATAAGAAAGAAATTCAATCCTTCTTGGGAAAAATCAATTTTCTGAGAAGGTTTGTTTCAAATTTTGTTGAATTTGTGAAGCATATCACAACCATGCTCAGGAAGGGGAACGAAGTAAGAAGGAATACCCAGTCCAAAGGATCCTTCAACCAAATCAAGAAGTAACTAAATGAAGCACCTGTGCTTACCAGTCCTGATTATTCCAAGGATTTTCTGATCTTGTCCTTTGCCTCTTTTGATATATTGGCAGTTGTTTTACTGTTGAAAAATGTTGAAGGGTTGGAGTAGCCCATTTTCTTTTTCAGTAAAGTGTTGAGGGATGCCGAGGTAAAATATAATATCATGGAAAAACAATCCTATTCCCTGGTGAAACCTCTCAAAGATTTCAGATTCTATGTTCGACATTCAAATATCATTGCATATGTTCCTTCAGATTCTATGAAGGACATTCTCATTCATCTCGACATAGATGGGAGAAGGAGCAAGTAGATTTGCAAAATCTTCAAATTTGACCTGGAAATAAAACCCACCAAACTAGTCAAGGGCTAGGGTTTAGCCAAGTTGTTGGCTGAATCTAATTGTGAATCTTTTGGGGTTAAATTCATCAACGCTTGTTCAAAAAATCAACAGGCTGAAGTGGCCGATAAAATCCCTCAGGACAACCCTCCATTAGCAGGATGCACTTGGTACAAAGATATTATATTTTTCCTACAGGAGTTGCGACCTGCAGATGCTATGGGAAAAATAAAGGCAAGAGCTTTAAATCTCAAAGCAATTAGGTATTGCCTTATTGACCAGGTCTTGTATTGGAAAGACCCTCTAGGAGTGCTTCTGAGATGTCTAGACCCATAGTAGGCCCAAAGGATTATATTTGATTTCCATGACAACCTTTTTGGGGGACATCATTTGTGGAAAAGTAGAGCCTACAAAATTCTCAGGGTTGGGTTCTATTGGCCTACTCTATTCACTGATGTCTGTGCAAAAATCAAGGCTTGTATCAAATGTTAGAAATTCTTGTGGAAGAAGAAACTCAAGTCTCTGCCATTGAAGCCTGTAGTAGCTTCAGGTCCCTTTTAGCAGTGGGGCATAGACTTTATTGGGGAGATTCATCCTCCTTGAAGTGGTCAGCACAAGTGGATCCTAACTGCAATGGATTATTTCACCAAGTGGATAGAAGTTATCCCCACAAGGAACACTTCTCATAAAGTGATCATTGGTTTTCTTGAAGATATTATGGCAAGGTTCGGTTGTCTGAATAGAATTTTCACTGATAATTCTTCTTCTTTCAAAGTTGAACCATTGATCAAGTTTTGTGAGCAGTTCGACATTGCATTGATTCACTCTAACCCCTACTATCCCCAAGGAAATGGATTGGCAGAACCCTCTAAAAAAAGCCTTATAAAGATGATCAAAATACTGCTGGAGGACAACAAGAAATCATGGGATTCGACGCTTAAATTTGATCTGTGGGATGATAGAGTGACAACAAAGAGATCCCTGGGCATCTCTCCATTCCAACTTGTATATGGGACTGAAGCAGTTTTCCCTTCTCAACTTGCCCTTCATGTGGAAAAATTCTTCCAAGATTGCTAAGAATAACCTGATGACATGATCAGGAGAATTCATCAGCTTGTAGAAGTACAACACAATAGAGAGTAGGTGATGGGTAGAGCACATGACCATCAATAGAAAATCAAGAAGGCCTTTGACAGGAAAGGCAACAAAGAGGATTTACAGTTGGGAGATATAGTACTCAAATGGGATGCACCCAGACAGGACAAGGGAAATCATGTCAAATTTGAATCACTTTGGATCGGCCCCTTAAAAATCTCTGAGAGGTTCCCAAATAACACTTATTGATTGCAGAATTTTGAGGGAGACAAAGTCTTTGGTGGCCCTATAAATGGGAACTTTCTGAAAATGATTTTTGTTTAAAGATGCAATCAGTGCCCCACCATTGTAAATACCATCTATGTTTTATGTTTATTTTGTTTTTGATAGGAGACTCCATAACCAAAATCAAATACACTAGAGCTGCGTGTTCTTGGCAGCTCACGGGGAGCATGCCATCCCCTGTGGAGCCAATGTTAGCACATAAACTTGTTAAGGTCTTTTGAATTGTGGTTTCTACCTAGGTCTGTAATTTTGTCTATTTGTCCTTATTTTGCAAACCCGATCGTAGGTTTTTCCTCTTGACTTGTAGTTTTCCTTCTATTAACCTTCATCCATTTGATAGACCTGTTTTTCCTTAGCATCTTTCCTAAGAAGTATTGGCTCTAAGCCTTTCTATTTTCCCTAAAGATCATATATTTTCTCTTTACATCTATCTCTGAGCCTTTGTTTTCCTAATCCCTCAGTCATTCATTCATGTGATTTCTCGTAGGTCACTTTCATGAGCACCAAGAGAAATACTTGAAGAAGTTTGATGTGGACACAAATCAAGAGAGAGAGGAAGATCAATTTTCAATGGAAAATATCCCTCAAGTAGATCAGATCGATGTCCATCAGGTGATAGAGACCATATAGTTGCACGAAGTATAGCAGACAAAGGTCCTAAATCACGAGGCCCATCCTAGTCGTTGATCATGGGAAGGACACATGACACAGGATCAATGCTTTGTTGACTCGCAGGATGGAGCAGTCAAAGGGTTGAGTCATAAGGACTCACGAAACGCAAAGTTGTGAAATAATCAGGGTCGTCTATTCAAAAGGACACATGGTGCTAGATATGAGTTGTGAATAAATACATTTCGTCAAGGAAGAAGTGAGAAATGTCGACATCCCTAGCCCTAAAACACCGATATGATCTGGGTCATTCAATTTAAAGAGATGTGTGTCGACTGATCTAGGTGGTCATGTTTTCATGACTTGGAGTTTCAAGCATGGAGTGCATCGCGAGTTTGCGAAACACAAAATCGTGATGCGCCTAAGAGTTAAGCCCATAGTCACAAGGTGGGGTCATATGGAAAGTGGAGCCAAAAAAAGGATAAGCATCCATTCAAGCAGCGGGTGACTATAGATGTTTAAGGAAATGATCATGGTCATCAAGTCCTAGGAAAGTCGAACCGTTGATCCACTTGGACCGTTTCACGATTTCGAGCATCGAGATATTTGGAGTCAAGGGGAGTGAAAACTCTCAAAATGTGAAATCTCGATATTTTATATGGGTAAGAACGAGGTCACAGCCCACGGTCATATGGGGAAAGGGAATGGAGCCATGCAAAATATCAGAGCACCTGATTTGGTCACATAGAAGGATCCTTATGGCCTCGAGGCACCGATTTTGACTCAAAGGAGTTGTGAGCTCACCTGGAGCATTCGTGGGTGTTAGGCTTCGTCCTGATCCCAATAAAATAAATTAATGAAAGTGGGAAAGGTAGTTGAAACCTCGTTTCACCACATAAATGGAAAGCATGGAAAATCTGGCCATGGAGGGTAGACTGTCAGCCGAAAGTTCCCTGTCATGGATTTTCTTATGAAGCCCATACCAATATGATCTTGCATTTTTCAGAAGAATGCAAGCGCAGCCTAACATAAGAAGATGTAGATGTAAGGCTTTGATTGTAGTATCCAGGTCACACTCTCGGTGATGGAGAGCTATTCTCAGTATAAATACTCAGTTTTGATATTTTGTTATGGTTGATGGTAGAGCAAAGATCGTGTATTATAAAGTCTTAATGAAGCTTCTAGTTTTCTGGCTACGTATCTATATTTGAGACTTCTTGTTTAATGAAAGTCAACTTTATTAATCCCTCTTGTTTCCTTATGATGCTGAAAGAGTTCATGATTGACTGATTCGCTTGAATTATTGTGAATGCATTATGATGGATGTTTGATTGTAGTGTTGTTATAATTCCTTTCAGTTTCTTTATGATTTGAACTCAAGAATATATTGAGTTTAAGTTTTTATTATTTAGGATTCTAGAAGACCCAATGTCCACAACAAACCTCTACATCCTTCTCACTGAAGTATTCCTTCTACTCACCCTCACTACAACCTACTGACTGAAGTTAAACTAAGACCTCATATGCTTGTGCACATCAGTCCAGTTTTCTGAGTTGAGACGATATTTTCTTGAGATTGCGCCCATTTGACCTTTTATAACCAACTTGTGACATAAAATTTTGATGGGTATCAATATTACCTTTGCCGCAATCTAGAGGTGACTTTTGGTGCTAACAATATCTTTCAAAATTGCATGAGGATACAATCCTTGAAAGAAAGATGAGAACTTCAAAATGAGGGAACATGGAATACCTTCATGTTGGTCTTAAAGGCACAAATCCAAGAAAAGCTAGATGGATTGAGGTTGGAATGGTGAGGGAACTGTACCCTCATCTTCAGATTGACTGAAATTAGTCTTTTGGAGGTCCAAAAGCTTCGCAATGGGGAGGAGTGATCCAGGGAATAAAAAATGCTCAAAACTAAAAGTGCTCAGAATTGCTCGAAAACATATTCATTGAGTAGATCTCATCCTCATGATCCCAATGCAACTTGAACAAGCTCAAATGAACATCGTATGCGAGATATATTGTGTTCTGTCCATTTTTCCAAATAGGAAAAAAAATGTTGACTGTGCAGTCCGTACAGTCCACGTGTCAGTTGACCGTACGACCTTACGACTGACATAGTAGAAGCTAAGTTGGAAGATGTTGACGTGGCAGGTGTTAAGTTGGCAGGGCTTTGAGGACCAATCTAGTGCTGACACATGTCATGTTTTTGGTGAATGAAATGGTGCCACGTGGCCCAGCCAAGAGCCGCCACGTGGCACCTCATTATCAGTTTAAAAGTTTGGGACTCCACCAAAATTGAACCTGCGACCTCCAGAAATGGGAAGTGACTTGGCAAGGGCCGAGATACCATCCCACCCATGATTGGTTCTTAATGATAAGGTTTAAATTTTTTATTTAAACTTGTGTTGAATGTAGTTCCGGGTGGAGTTCGGGCCGTGGCTTAGCCCCAACCCTTGGTTACACACCTGAACACTCTACCATATGGCCAACAACACAAATGTTCCAACTACTAAGCCTGTGGTCACCACACATACAACCTCACCATGTGACCTTTGGCACGGACTTTCCAATGGTTAGCCAATAGATCCGGGTTTAGTGCCAAACATGGCCACATGGGGGGCATACGACTGTAACCTCCGCAATAAAATGTGTCATTCCTCCTAATGGTGCAAAAGTTTGCCTGAATTTGCAGAATGACACGCGTTTTGGGTTTTTGGCATGGGAAACACACAAAGATAGGTTTAGTTTTGACATAATGCGTTTTGGCGAGCAGGTACAACAAGCTATTGGGAAAAAACTTCCAGGAAGTGTTTTCTTCTTAGTTTTTGGCCAAAATAGGTGCAG
>ML787742.1:312329-336397 GCA_009831015.1 Picea engelmannii | reverse complement strand
CTGCCCCACCTAAACAGTGCCGCAAGGTAGTATCTCATACTACAAAATTCATCTTCTCCACAATCTGTTCAAAGGGTGAACATAAGGATACTGCAACCACCACAGCTTCGGCCAAAGCACCTTCTATCCAACAGAAGCAGGTCCACAAGGTTGCAACAAAGCACGAAGATTCCTTCTGCACACAGTCATCTAAAATAGATAGACTGGTTAAAAAGGTCCAAACCTTCCAGCCACAGGTTCGTGACAGATTTCCACAAACTAAGCAGCGTGACTTCTCCAGCAAGACAAGCAGCTCACCAAGATGCAAATTCAACAAATGCTTTTCCCTCTCCCCCAGGAACTCAACGCAATGGATACCATTGCTTCCTAAGGAGGGAGGATTGATCTAGGTGGATATCTGTGGCCACCCAACTTTTCCAAATGGCTCAAAACAATTTTCTGGCCATTTACTATTTTTAGCAGGTTTTAACTTTCGAGGCCGTTTTGAGGGTCCAAATGAAGGGTTTTCAATATCGAGGTTCTCAATGATAGATGAAGGCATGATTGATCCCCCAAAATGAATCTCCTAGACAATACCTTTCCAACAAGCTATCACACGCCTAAAACAGAGATCGTATGCAAAAGTTACGACTCCGGGAAGTTGATGCACCAACTTACCCAAACGGGGCCCACATGACTTTTGGTGCTTCATCTCCTAGGGTTAGGTTTTTGGATGTCTAGGAATTTTTGAATTCCCGTTTATTGTAAAAGGGCCTTCAGAGCCTCATTGTAATCATCTTCTCACGGATGCGAGTAGCCGTCACATCTCTTCTCAGAGATAAGCTACCACCATTCTAACGAGTCTTTCACTCTGTAATTTTACAGTCTCTGTACATTTATTTCATTAATAGAAATCGTGTATTACTGTATATATGTGACTCTTTTTATATTTCTGCTATATCTCTGTTATATTGTTGTCTCTCTTGCAATATCTCTGAATATTTCTATGTTATATCTCTGCTCTCATTTCGTGCCGAAAATAATCCGTATCAAAGGTATACTCCACCTGATTTCCATTCAAATTTTGTTTTATCTATTACTAATGATGTCTAACAACCCCTCTGTTATGTCATATAATTACATAAGAACACTTTTTTTTTTATTTGAAACAATAATAAGCATCATTAGAACATGAGAAACATGACCAAACATCATTAGGATAAGTGAAACATGACATTAACATACTTCAGTCAATTGCAGTAAGATTCACGATAATAACATATATCAGTAAAACATGTTCAACTTTTCTCAATCATTTGCAGCTAAATTTAGTTACTACTTAAAGAATGAAGGATCGACCACAACACATGAGATGATATTCATCCTTCCCACCCAACCTATCCTACAAGGTTAGGAATTCCAAGAAACATAATCAACGCTCAAGTCTAGCATTTGTCTGATTGATCTTGACCATTTAAGGTCTCAATACTGGCAATTGTTATAAGGAACAAGGAAGTATCTAATTCCCTTAATCTCATTTCATTCCAAAAATTTAAATATAAAACAACGTTCTTAACTACCCTTCTGTAAAAAGAGAAAATATGGTAGCCTCATTACTTCATTAAAATCATTGCATACTATTTAAATACCTTATCCCCTTAATCAATAAGGATAGGAATATATTCCAGAAACACCAAGACAATAATATTAAAAAGAAAACATAATCCTTTTAACCTATAATCTACCATTTATGACAGTTTTAAAACACTTAGAAACATGGAAGAAATAACCTGTAACTGGGAGAGAGTCTGTTTTAAGAAGGAGCTTAAGTTCTGTAAGAAGCCTGGAGCTTCTTCTTCTAGAAAAATAATGCAACACCTCCAGAGTCAATTCTAGGAGTGCGTAGATGGCTCCTTGAAGGCCCAAGTTTCAGAAGATACAACACCCAAAGTGAAAAAAGACCCTCTCAAGTTGAACAAAGGGATTTTTTTTTGAAAATACAAGCTTAAGAGAGACAGAGAGAACATACATAGGGGAGGCACAAGTACACACTCAACAATTAACATATAAAGCTCAGGAGGGATGCTTTAATGAGCGCTAACATTATTTTCAATAGAAAAAATCAAGAACAAAAACATCTGGCAAGGTCATCGATGAATTCTATGATCACTATCAAGAATCAAAGATCTTGTTACGTGTACAATGCCAAAGCTTGGAAGAGATAATTCCCTTGAAGTCATGTAGACGATCCAATTTTAGGAAGAAAGTTTGACAGGTGGAAACCTTTAAGGATCATGCATCTAGAGTTTAGGACGAAGTCCTGAAATGGACATGTGTCGCTCGATCTTAGAAACATATCGGGAGTTAAAATGATAGTCCAATCAAATCAAGTGGAAGGATGGGATAAGCAAGGCCCAAGGATAATGTCAAGGCAGACGGTTGGATAATGTCAAGATGCTCTATGTTTAAGCTTTGGGAAATCTCACTCTGGTAGAAAAGGGGAGTGGAAACAATAAACAACCCAGAGTCCCAAAACCTAAGATAAATATGGACCATTGATCCAGATTGATCACACTTTTTGGATGAAATTTGTGAGTACTTCCAATACTGACCACTTCGGTTAAAGGAAGTACAAAAAATGTAAAGATTCTTGAAGACCAAATCCCCATAGACCAAACCACGTTATCCTTTTTGTCTCGCGCGTCGAAGAGACAAATGATGCCAAGGACGTTCCTCCATTCTACATTAGTCTAAAGGTCCATGTCATGAACCTACATAATGCCATGCTGGTTTCCAGAGTGTCTCACAACCTCATGCCGAAGGTGATCATGGATGAATTGGGTTTGGATATCACCAGGCCATACAAAGACCTTTTCTCTTTTGATTCAAGGAAAGTCAAATGTCTAGGCCTCATCAAAGACCTAGTTGTGTCATTAGATCAAACCCCCTCAAAGAACATGGTTATGGACATAGTCTTTGTAGACATGCCCCCAAAGTTTGGCATGCTGCTATCAAGTTCGTGGGCTAGGAAGTTAAAGGGAACTTTGCATATGGATATGTCATATGCCACCATCCCAGTTTTTTTCCATGACAGACAGTTGTACAGAGAAGTGTTGCTGAAATACATGGTAAGAAGCAAGATGCAACCAAATAACCATCCTATATATTCCATCGACACTAAGGTGGGTTCTTCTATATTCTAAAATGACATGAGTTTCAAAGAGGAAGAGTTGACAACCATCATGAAAGATGATGAGAAAACCACACGGGAAACAATAGAGTGCACCGACCCGAAAGACCGCATGGAAAATAGGGTGTGGAACATGAGTTTTGATGGCGCGGTTAACAAAGAAGGGATTGGGGCCAGTGTATGGGTAAGACCCCCTGAATCTCTCACAAATTTGTGCTCATACAAGATCACATTTGAATTTACCAACAACATGGCCGAGTATGAAGCACTGATCTTGGGCCTACAAGTTTTGAAAGAATTGGGCGCGCAAAAGATAGCAATATGTGGAGATTTTGAGCTGATCATAAATCAGGTAAAAGGTGTATATCAGAAAAAACACCCCAAGCTCAGAGCGTACATAAATTTGGTGTTGGACCTCCTCGAAGGATTTTCAGAGTATTACCTTTCTTCTATCCCCAGAGAGAAAAATCAAATCGTCGATGTGTTGGACACCTCGGCCTTAGTTTTTAAGATCCTCATCTTCCCAAACAAAAAGTATGAAATCGAGGTCAAGAACAGGCTGAAAGTGTCGGATAATATCAAACATTGGAAAGTGTTTGATGACGACAAGCAGGTAGAGAGATTCCTCCTTATGAGCGACAAGTTCGCTAATACAAAAATTGATCAGGAATGTTGCTATGACGAAGAGGTGAGTGCGGACGTGCGCAGTAATGACGACCCTTTCCAGAACCAAATCATAGGAAGGGACATAATACAACTGAAAAATAATATCTTTCCAAAGGGGTTGGTGCCACTGGAAACGTTTTTTGATGAAAATGATGTTGCTAAAAACCCCTAGATCACTGCAAGCGAAGAGGACATGGAAGATTGCAACATTGGGACCGAGGAGAACCTGAAGATGGTCAAATTATCAAAGACACTCAGTCCAGAGGTCTTCGGATGGAGCTATGATGACCTGAAATTATATGACACTAAAGTAATCCAACATGTTATCCCTCTTAAGGAAGATCAGAAACCTTTCAAACAGAAGCTGAGATGGATAAATCCCCTGTTGTTGCCACTGATCGAGAAGGAGGTAAATAAACTTTTTGACACTAATATTATTGTTTCTTTGCGATTCTCTAAATGGGTAGCTAATTTGGTGCCTGTAAGAAAGAAAAGCGGCGAGATAAGACTGTGTGTATATTTCCAAAATCTATACAAGGTGTCTCTCAAGGATCACTACCCTCTCCCCAAAATGGCCTATATCCTACAGAAGGTGGTGGGGTCCCAGAAGATGTCTATGATGGATGGGTTTTCAGGATATAATTAGATCATGGTCCACCCGAATGACAGAGAGAAAACAACTTTCACAACTCCATGGGGAACGTTCATGTACGCCAAGATGCCTTTCTGCCTGATGAACGTTGGAGCCAGTTTCCAGAGGGAAATGGACATCACGTTTGCTGATTGAAAGGAAAAGGTCATCATGATTTATCTAGATGACATCATAGTGTACTTTGCCTCCAAAAAAAAACATCTTGAGCACTTGAAGAAGGTTTTCAAGTAGTGCAGGAAGTTCGACATATCGCTAAATCCAAAGAAATCACATTTCAGGGTGGAAGAGGAGAAGCTGTTAGGACACATTATTTCCAATTAAGGAATTAAGATAGACCTCAATAGGGTGGAAGGAATCCTAAATATTGGTACCCCATGCAGTAAAAAATAAGTGCAGTCCTTCCTAGGAAAGGTAAACTTCTTGAGGAGATTCATCTTGAACTTGGCAGAAATCATAAAGCACATAACTTGCATGCTCAGGAAGGGAAACGAGATAAAGTGGAACTTGGAGGCCAATAATTCATTTGAATATATCAACGTGGCGCTAACTAAATCTTCCATTCTATCCATCTCGGATTTTATGAAATATTTCATGCTATTTTCATTCGCCTCAGAACACACTATTGTTGCCATGCTGTTGTAGAAAGACGAGCAAGATTTCGAAAAACCCATATCCTATTTCAGTCGGACACTGCGTGATGCCCCGCTAAGGTATGAAATGATGGAAAAACAAGCATACACCTTAGTGAAATCCTTGAAATAATTTAGGACATACATCTTGCACTCCCATGTCATCTCTTATGTGCCCAAGAACTCAGTAAAGGATATCCTGACTCAACTTGACCTAGAAGGAAGGAGAGGCAAGTGGATAGCATCCATGCTGGAATATGATCTTGAGATCAAGCCTACGAAACTGATCAAGGGTCAATTACTTGTAAAGTTAATGGAGCAGTCGGACTGCGACGCTATAGGAATAAATTTCATTGTCAAACTGTCAGAATGACCTCAAGAAGAAAAAACTACGCAAGTGTCTCAGGATTTCATTGACTCGCCATGGTATGAAGAGATCATCTATGTGTTGAAAAATCTCCAGGTGCCTTAGGATGTAAGTAAGATTAACTCTAGATTCCTCAATCTTAAAGAGGTTAAGTTTTTCATCCTAGACAATTCACTCTACTGGACAGACCTCAGGGGAATATTGCTGAGTTGTTTGCTAGAAGGAGACGTGAAGTGGACCATGCAAGAATTTCACAAAGGCGACTGCGGGGGACACCACTACTGGAAAAAAACCGTGCACAAAATCCTAAGGGAAGTTTACTATTGGCCTACAATATTCGCTGACGTGTATAAAGAGGTCTCTAGCTACCAAAAATGTCAGATTTTAGACGGGAGAAGAAAGCTACAACCCCTGCCACTAAAGCTGATCTCAATCGAAGCACCTTTCATGTAGTGGGGTCTATATTTCATAGGAGAAATAAATCCGCCATCCTCTTCTCATCACAAATGGATACTCACGACCACCGACTATTTCACGAAATGGATAGAGGCAATCCCCATAAAGAAACCTACTGACACAGTCATAATCCAATTCCTGGAGACAAACATCTTGTCGAGGTTCGGGTGCCCCGTCAAAATCATAATAGACAATGCAACCGCATTCAAGTCTAAGAGGATGGAAAATTTTTGTCAAGATTATAACATAACCCTGGGGAATTCTATAATGTACTATCCACAAGGAAATGGGTTAGAAAAATCCTCAAATAAGAGCCTAACCATGATCATCAAAAGACTCTTGCAAGACAACAAGAGAGCCTGGCAAAAAAAGATTATCTACGCGATGTGGGAAGATCAAGATACCACCCAAAATTCTATATCAACGTCGCCTTTCCAGATCATTTACAACGTAGACGCAATCTTCCCTACTTCACTATGACGACCCTTCAGAAAGTTGTTGCAAGAGAAGGAGGCTAAGCCAAATGCTGCATAGAGGAGAATTAATCAACTAATTCACACACACTAGGCGAGGGAACGGGTGTATAATCGGTATCAACTTCATTAGGAGAAGATGAAGGAAGATTTCAATAAGCGTTCTAAGCAATGGGATTTCTAGTTGGGGGATCTAGTGTTTATATGGGATGCGAGAAATGAGGACAAAGGAAATCATAGAAAGTTCGACCATCTTTGGATGAGTCCATTCAAAATCAACGATTATTGCGGGGGCAATGCTTATTTTCTAGAAGAATTATATGGAGAATGTTTTGGTTGGGGGCCTGTAAACAACAGGTTCCTCAAACATTATCTGACGAAATAAAATTTGTTTAAGTCATTTGTCATTGTAAAAAGTCATTTTATTTCTTGCATCGAGTCAGTAGGTTAGCAGAAAATTGAAGCCTGAAGTGAAGGCCCTATGTTTATGCTGAAGTTTTAGAATATTGCATCGATAGGTTTAGTTTGTTTTCTATATGTCATTTATTTCTCTCAGTTTCTAAAGGTCAAATAAATCCCAATGTTTAGGCACCTGGTCTACTATTCTTTGCTACCTTGCGGGGAGGATCGCATCCCCATTGGAGATAGCTGTTAGCGCCGCCATTTTTCTTTCCATTTAGAGTCGGTTTTAGTCCCAGTATGGCCCATGCACCCAAACATTTGAAGTCGGGTACGTAACACCATGGGGTAGAAGTCATCAAGTGGTTAGTTGGCCCTTGGAAACAGGAAGGGATGTCCGAGTCAAAACATGCATAAGCAGTACATGTATTTATTTTCAAAAGAGTCGAGTCGAGTTTAGAAATCAGTCTCTATGTGCCCCAGGTCGAGTCAAGTAGTTAATGGAAGTCGCATTGGAAAGTGTAGCATTTATTATCAATTCATCATGAAGGTTGAGGGAAGAAAAAATCACAGTGTTATTATCATGCATGCCCTGCAAAGCTTATTGCCTGTGTTCTACACGTGGGGATGTGTCATGGAAAATCTACAATTCGATTCAAAACATCTTGTCGCCATGAATTCACTGTCCTTTGGCACGATCTCCGCTTCTTCCCGACTTGTTATAAATTTCAGATGCTTGATGCCCACTTCAGTCGTGAAACCAATTTTGCACTTTGTTTGCAATTTCCCTTGCCACTTCAGGTTGATCAAAATTTCCTCCCTATGATTTTGTCGGATATATCGCACGCAAAGTGCATATTGGTCGCGCCATGTCTACTTCCCATAATATAAGGAAAGGTGCACGGAGCAGAAAAATTTCTAGGTTCAAGCCCTAAAATGTTTGGAAGTCATTCTCACCCACAACAAGCATTCCCAAGGACGTGAAAGGAGTTATTTCTTTACCCATAGAGACGATCAAATCAAATTGCACAAAACCTAAAACAGGAAGACTTGCACAGAGCTGAAAGATAGTGGAATTCTCACCTCTCCAACAATCGATACCTCATAGAAGGGGTAGGCCAAGGAAGAAAAAGGAAGTTGAGGAAGCCCACGTTTCAAAAGATCCACGCACCAGATCGGTGGCCGAAGAAATACTCATGCGCACCATCCGGCTATAGCTCGCTGGGGGATCGAGCCGCAAAAACAAGAGAAGAACAAAGAAAATGGATATCATAGAAGTGAATGATCAAGAACCATCTCATCAATTAAAGCAAGAAAAGTTGGCTATCACTGAACTCTATTAGGAAAACATGGAGTTGAGGCAGCAACTAGCGACAAGGACTATGGAAGTGTCATCAACACAGGGTCGTGAAGGGAACGTAGCATGGATAAAAAGACAAATTAGAGAGGTGCAAGACACCATTGTACAACTGCAAGAAACACTAAGGATGTCATAGGAAATACAAACAAAGCTTTCTAGGGAATGCGAAGCGGCCGAGAAGGAATCCCATGCGTCTCTCGCCAGCGTGCAGAAAAAAAAAGTTTAGCAAGTGTTTGTCTCTGTGTCTAGGAACATAAGATAAATCTTGGCATTTTTGAAGGACACGTTTCCCTAAAATCACTCTACCATTTTGGTAACGGTTGTGACAATCAAACAACCACTCGTTGCACACATTTTTCCTAGCAAATGAGCACGCAACAAAAATCAAAGTTGTTTTAGCCGATAGCAAGTTCCTAACAGACACCTGCTCACTCAGACATATGATCAAAGGGAAACATTGACACATATTTTCGTCATATCAAGACTTCTCCGATGATCATATCCTCGCGACGAATTTTTGAACAGTCATATATAAACATACGTCATTATTGTCTATTTTTGGAAAGTGCCATGCGAAGAGTCTCCAACGCATGCTACTCGGTCTCCTAGTTTTAGGGTTAGCAGTTAGAAAATAGGGTAACCCAAGAGGTGCCTTGATTTATATATTTGATCTTTTTGATGTAAGCCAGGTTGGTTGGAAAAATTGGTAGACGAAAACTATTGTATGTAATTTGGATTTTTTGACCAAAAATTAATGCAAAGGTCCTGTAAATTGATGAAAAGATCTAGTTGTAGCAGTCAAATGTATTGTGCTTCTTTATTTGCATATGTGATTCCTGTCATATTTATTCATAGCTTTTTCTGTCTATTTCAAAATGAATTTTTGAACCTGTGGATTCGCTGCACAACGCCCCTTGTTCGCGCCACTTAGACAAAACGTTTTCTTCTAAAGATAAATCTGAATTTACTCACAACGGTGTTCCGAGTTACTTGTTGTGTTTTTATCCCCACCACACATTAGAATTTTACATGGAAGATTGTTTCTCGCCTAACCTTATCCTCTCAAGTTCAGTCACCAAGTCATTTGTCTCCGTCATTTCCTCAAATCGACTCCATAGCCCAAGTTTTACTGTATTGCGCCAATATAACCAGAACCCATCGTATCAAGGTGTTAAATATAGCCATTGCTTTCAAAGACAAATACCGCGCAGAGACCGCGCCTCCCGAGATATCCATCTCCAAATCTGAAAGGCTAGTTTTGGGTTTGAAATTTGGTTGAAAAAGTTACCTTTTTCGTCTGTTTATCAGCCGAACATATTTACAGAGTGCTAACATCTTTTAAGTGTGAAAACCAAGCATCTTGTTATTGATTGTTTCTTATTTATTCTATACTCATCAGACATAGGAATATATCTGTTATCAACACATATAGTGCATCAACTCTACTAATTACGAATCTCGATTGATAATTTATGTTTGGTAATATATTATGCAAATAATTGCACCAACATTTTGGCGTCATTGCTGGGGAGTTGTAAACGGTAATAGGTATTATTTAAATTAGATTGCTTTAATGGTTTTGGATTGGTTTTATGGATGACCTAAGGGCAGAGAGAAGACGGTAAGACGTGCGGGAAGAGCCCATGTATCCACTTTGGTGGAGTTGCTCCAAAGTTAGGTTGTCCTCTCTTATTTTAATGCAAGTGTGTTTTTCCTTCCTTTATGAAAAATTGTGTTCTCATAATGGGTTGGCTTGTGTGAATAGATAACCTGGTTACAACAGGGTCCCAATAATGAAAGGAGTTCAATTTTGGTGTGTTTTCGTTTTTCAAATAGTTTTAAAATTCAAATCTTTGGTGATAAGTCATTTTTGGGGTGTTGTAAGAACCCTCGAGTACTAATTTGTGTTGCAA
Organism: Picea engelmannii; assembly: GCA_009831015.1. Classification (NCBI taxonomy): domain Eukaryota; kingdom Viridiplantae; phylum Streptophyta; class Pinopsida; order Pinales; family Pinaceae; genus Picea; species Picea engelmannii. The sequence goes on along the minus strand of ML787742.1, from coordinate 326,313 downwards.
GACAGGGATCATCAACCAGCTAGTGTAATTCAAGGATGATCAAGAGCTTGAAGAATGTCCCTCCAATAATTTTCTCACATTCTAGCAGTAGCTAGGATATCCGCCTCTCAGGAAGAGCATATCTTGATAGCATTCAAGAATTTAGTTGTCTCTTCACAAGAAGATTTAGAAGTCCCTTTGGATTCCTATTGTCAATTTGTTGAGGAGACTCAAGAATCATGGATAGAATTCAATGGAGAGAAACCATTGGAACCTGATATTGAGGGGTTCTTAGCATGTCTCTCAGTAGATGTTGTATGTACTCCAAAGACCAATCATCTTGAAGAAGATAATCTGCGTAGCATGGAAAAGGAGGACATGTTGTGTGACCTAAACAAAGAAGAGAAACAAGAATATCTTGATCCTATTGAAAGATGGTTCCAATTATTTGTCAAGTCACACTACTATTTTACTTTTCATTATTGTTTGATCTCATCATCAAAGCATTTGGTCCTTCATACTCCAGTATGCATTAAAGTTTATCTTTTAAACCTGAGTATGGATATATTTCTAACCCTGTTACCCACATGGCTTCACTGGAAGTATTCCTATACTTGAAGGACATTTTCTTTTGTTCAATTAGAGTAGGATAGGTAAATAAATAAATAAATGTTTCACATAAGTACAATGCAACATATCTTTCATACTTTTCATAAATGGGAATGTCAAAAGTCAATAAAGAAATCAGTTTAAGATCTTTTTTTCCTATAGTAGATTTCTTTTTAAAAGTTATGATAATTTTGTTTGGAATCTTATGAGAAGGGAATCTCTTCATCCTCCGAATGAAAAAATAATGCAAGAAGGGTTTCAAAAGCGGAGAATGCATCCTTGTCAACAGAAGATAACACTTAAGGGAGTGCTACATGACCTATTTAGTCAAATTTCTTCTTTTTCCTTAAGTTGTTAAAAATGATGCATTTGTGATTTATCATTACCTATCTATTTTAAGACCACCATTTCACAAGGATGATCAATTAAGTGACCTTTTTAATAGCAGTTGAAACTGAATGTTAAGTCCAAACTATTTTATTCATAGCTAATAATCCAACTTTTGACATTCTCCCTAAATTTTTTGTTTGTAAGTATGAATAAAAATGTAGTTTTAATTAGTTCTATTGGTTTGTTTTTAGCAGATGTTTGAAACCCTCTGAGAATTTTTTTTTTGGCGTGTCACATTGTTTGCATGGGGCCATGAAATACCTCAAGCATGAGGGAGTGGTTGCTGAGACAGTAGTAGTTAGGATTATTGTTTTTGTAATAAAGAGGAAGTGCCAACAGGAGCAACGATCAACCTGGTTCCAAAAGAGGAGGGTTCTAAATCTCAAAATATGGTCATCCAATTACAAAATACCCTTTTGTTACATAGCTTGGAGCCCAGTCACCTCGATTTTCATGTTCATTGTTGGGTGTTTTTCGGCACATGGTTTTTGCCAACGATTTTCTATTTCTAGTTAAGGGATTATGGTTGTTGACTAATACAGGTCATTGGGTTAGGATTTTGGATGCCACTGGATCCTATATGTATATTGTATTGTAAAAAATGTATCACGATGAATGAATATAGTACATGATTGTTTTCCCAGTTTGGGTTTCTAGGGGAGTGGAATGTGTGTATTTTCCATTGTATATTTTATGTTCTTTTATTGAAAATCAGTTTGTAGTAAAATATTGTACAAGGTTAAAATCTACAGTCCTACCAAGTAAGAAAGAATCAAAGAAGAACGAATTTGAGTTAAAGGCTGATGAATCAGACTCTACAGAAGAACACGAATCAGAAGAAGATTCATTTGGGAGAAAAGGCTACCAGAAAGGTATACTCCACCTGATTTACATTGAAATTTTGTTTTATCTATTACTAATGATGTTTAACAACCCCTTTGTTATGTCATATAATTACATAAGAACACTTTTTTTTTTTTTGAAACAATAATAAGCATCATTAGAACATGAGAAACATGACCAGACATCATTAGGATAAGTGAAACATGACATTAACATACTTCAGTCAATTGCAGTAAGATTCATGATAATAACATATATCAGTAAAACACCTTCGACTTTTCTCAATCATTTGCAACTAAATTTAGTTACTAATTAAAGCATGAAGGATCAACCACAACACATGAGATGACATTCATCCTACCCGCCCATCCTATCCTACAAGGTTAGGACTTCCAAGAAACATAATCAACGCTCAAGTCTAGCATTCGTCTGATTGATCTTGACCATTTACGGTCTCAATACTGGCAATTGTTCTGAGGAACAAGGACGTATCTAATTCCCTTAATCTCATTTCATTCCAAAAATTTAAATATAAAACAACGTTCTTAACTACCCTTCTGTAAAAAGAGAAAATATGGTAGCCTCATTACTTCATTAAAATCATTTCATACTATTTAAATACCTTATCACCTTAATCAATAAGGATAGGAATATATTCCAGAAACACCAAGACAATAATATTAAAAAGAAAAAAAAATCCTTTTAACCTATAATCTACCATTTATGTCAGTTTTAAAACACTTAGAAACAGGGAAGAAATAACCTGTAACTGGGAGAGAGTCTGTTTTAAGAAGGAGCTTAAGTTCTGTAAGAAGCCTGGAGCTTCTTCTTCTAGCAAAACAATGCAACACCTCCAGAGTCAATTCCAGGAGTGCGTAGATGGCTCCTTGAAGGCCCAAGTTTCAGAAGATACAACACTTGAAGTGAAAAAAGACCCTCTCAAGTTGAGAAAAGGGAAAATTTTTCGAAAATACAAGCTCAAGAGAGACAGAGAGAACATACACAGGGGAGGCGCAAGTACGCACTCAACAATTAACATATAAAGCTCAGGAGGGATGCTTTAATGAGCGCTAACATTATTTTCAATAGAAAAACTCAAGAACAGAAACATCTGGTAAGGTCATCGATGAATTCTATGATCACTATCAAGGATCAAAGATCTTGTTACGTGTACAATGCCAAAGCTTAGAAGAGATAATTCCCTTGAAGTCATGTAGACAATCCAATTTTAGGAAGAAATTTTGATAGGTGGAAACCTTTAAGGATCATGCATCTAGATTTTAGGATGAAGTCCTGAAAGGGACATGTGTCGCTTGATCTTAGAAACATATTGGGAGTTAAAATGATAGTCCGATCAAATCAAGTGGAAAGATAGGATAAGCAAGGCCCAAGGATAATGTCAAGGCAGACGGTTGGATAATTTCAAGATTCTCTATGTTTAAGCTTTGGGAAATCTCACTCTGGTAAAAAAGGGGAGTGGAAACAATAAACAACCCAGAGTCCCGAACCCTAAGATAAATATGGACCATTGATCCAGATTGATCACAGTTTTTGGATGAAATTTGTGAGTACTTCCAATACTGACCACTTCGGTGAAAGTAAGTACAAAAAATGTAAAGATTCTTGAATACCAAAGCCCCATAGTCATGAATCAAGACACGTCGCAACAGAATGAGCTCCCATGTCATCATAGTCCACGTCAACAAGGACACGTGGAACAAATAGATAGCGACAAGTGTCAAGGTCTAGCTGATACATTAGGGATGAAATTTATGAATCAAGGTGACACATGAAAACCACTTAGTCTATGCCACATCAACAATGAAATAAAATGCATCGTCACTCCAGGAGTATGTCACTCTGGGAGATTTGAATCTAGAGAAACACAGTTTTGCGAAGTGCCAGAGCTTCGAACTTACTTCTAGCCATAGATCTGAGCAGGTTGTGGGAATCGTCGATCACTTAGTCATTTAGAGTTTGGCTCTTTGTAAAGTTTAATAGGTAAGGTATAGGTTTGTGGACACCCAAAATTTTTGAACTTCCATATTAAATGAGGTACGTAGATCTAGAGAAACAACTAGTACCTTTAGATCTTCAAGTCTGAGCTCTTCAGAGGGTCGACAATTTGACACTCTGGAGGAAATGCGTTGATGGTCACAAAAGGGTGAAACTCCCAGAGTCTCTAACTCTAGAAGGGATCTCCACCATAGAAAAATCATGCAAGGAAAAATGTGCTAGCTGTTAGATCGGATTCCCAAAATTTGAGAATAAGGTGGGCTAGGGTTGACCCACAATTTTCGGTCAATATAGCTCAAGACCAGATACAGTCGATTAACACTTCGGGAGAAAAGGGAGTGTTGGGTTGAAGAAATATCTGGAACACTAGATCTCTAGATCCTTGAATAATGCTCCTAGTCACATGCATAACTTAGTTTATGAAAAAAGGCTAACACCCGGATGGGAGGTAAGTAAAAAATTTCCCGAAAACCTAAAATGGCATTCCCATGAATTCCAAAGTAAATGGATTAATTAATGTTGAATATATGTTTTGACACCTCTATTACCCTATATTATCCTTTGTCTGAGTCAATTTTACCTATGCTCTATGTATCTAATTGATTGTTTCCTCCATAAATACATTGATGATATGTCTATATGCATAGAGAGGTAACTTATGATTAAAGTGTGGTTTGTTTAGTTTTCTTGAGTTAAAAAAATTAAATGTTTGATTTTATAAGATCCTAATCGTTTAAATATTAAGAAGCATTGATCTGGTACCAACAAACTCGCACATCATTGATCTGGTACCAACAGACCCGCACAACAATGATATGGTACCAACACCTGTCTTGCGCTATTCTGGTACCAGTTTGCGCTATTCTGGTACCGCCCTGCTCTATTCCAGTACCAGCGTACCCTATGCTATCCCGGTACCAGCCTGTTCTATTCCGGTACCAAAACATTGTGTTATTTCGGAACCTCCCTTTGCGCCTAATCCAATACTCAGATTTGCGACTGTGTGTATTCCAATACCAAACCCCTGTTTCCAGAATTTGCTTGTTTAACGAGTATGCTATTGGAGATTCCAAGAAGTCAGTTGGATCGAAGTCTCTAAATCAGTTTTCAAGATCACGATCAACTTTATCACTCATGCACTTCATGTCATGAGTATGAAGTCCATCCCTAGAGATTCGATATGAATTGCCAATTGTAATATTTTAAAAACTATTTGATAATTATCCTTAGCTCTTTATAGTAACGGATCACCTTATTTAAAAGGGATTTTGTATAGCTGATATAGTACGTATGGATGTAATTAAGTAGTAGCAAGAACATAATGATACATATTGCCATAATATATGAGATGATGAACTGCTGATTCGATTTACAAGTTTAAGGAATACAAATGATCTGTCGTTCAATTTATGGGTATGATTAGAACGTTTTAGTCTATTATCGTTTTAGAGGTACCTTGTTGGTACGGAAAGGGCCCACCATCCCAACTAAGGTAAACCTCCTTGTACATTATTTTTGTTATTGTGTGAGTGTGCACATTTAATAGTTGTGTTTTGTCAATGATTTTAAATGCATTTTAAAGATAAAAAACAAAATCACTTGCTTTTGAATCAGTGTGAGCAATTAGTTTTCTTTCTATTTCTGTAGAGTAACATTTAAGAATCTGATGTGTGGGATTTCTTAGCAAACAAATATTGTTATTCCGAGTTTGAGATAGTAGTGTTCTTAGTGGGTACATAAACAGTAGGATTTCATCTTTTATCTTCATGTTCCATAATGAAGCCTCTCAATTATATTGACTATTTTCTGTACTACACAGGTTTGATTGGAGTGAATATAATTATGATTTCTTTTTGTCTAAGAGTGAATTGTTGATTATTGTTTTCAATTGCTACAGGGAACAATATCTAAGTTCATCTTTTCATTTCATGAGCCCCTAATGAACAGACTTGTCACCTAAGAAATAACCTTTTGATTCAGTGTTTGCTTGAGAAGTTTTGTTATCATTTTTCTCTTCTAAGTTTGAAGATGTGTGAAGCATTTAGATATCCTAAAATAGACTGTTAATTGTTGTTAGTTTAGTTGCTCTAGGAGATAGAATCAAAGTTCATGTTTTCCTTTAATGATCCATCAATGAATAGGCCCATCACATAAGCAAGAAATTTAGATCATATGTTTGTTTACGAGTGTTGCTTTCTAATTTCTGAATTGTGTGAAGAGTGTTATCTTTTGTTAGCACCACCATATTTGTTTCCATTTAGAGTCGGTTTTTTTTGCGGTTTGACCCATGCACCCAAACATGTGAAGTTGGGTACTTAACATCGTGGGGTTGAAGTCAGCAAGTGGTCAGTTGGCCCTTGGAAATGGGAAGGGATGTCCGAGTCGAAACATTCGTAAGCAGTATAGGTATTTATTTTCAAAAGAGTCGAGTCTGATTTAGAAATCAGTCTCTACATGCCCCAGGTCTAGTCAAGTAGTTAATGGAAGTTGCATCGGCAAGTGCAACATTTATTATCAGTTCATAATGACAGCCGAGGGAATAAAAAATAACAGTGTTTGTATCATGCATGTTGTTCAAACCTTATCTCATGTGTTCTACATGCGAGGATGTGCCATGGAAATTCTGTAATTCGATTCAAAACATCTCGTCGCCATGAATTCACTATCCTCTGGCACGATCTCCCCTTCTGCCTGACTTGTTATAAAATTTAGATGCTCGGTGCCCACTTTAGTCATGAAACCAAGTCTGCACTCTATTTGCAATTTCCCTTGCCACTTCAGGTTGATCAAAATTTCCTCCTTGTGAATTTGTCAGATATATCATGCGTAAAGTGCATACTGGTTGCACCATGGAGACTTCCCAGAATATAAGGAAAGGTGTGTGGAGTAGCAAAATTGCCAGGTTTAAACCCCAAAATGACTGGGAGTCATTCTCACCCACAATAAGCATTCCCAAGGACGTGAAAGGAGTTATTCCTTTACCCATAGAGCCGATCATATCAAACCGCATGGAACTTGAAACAAAAAGACTTGCGCAGAGCAGAAAGAAAGTGGAAGTCCCACCTCCCCAACAATCGATACCTCGGAGACGGGGCAGGCCAAGGAAGAACAAGGAAGCTAAGGAAGCCCGAGTTTCAGAAGAGCCACACGCCAGATCAGTGGCCGAAGAACTACTCATGCATGCCATCCGACTGGAGTCTGCTGGGGGATCGAACCATGAAAACAGGAGCAGAATAAAGAAAATGGATATCATAGGAGAGAACGATCAAGAGCCATTTCAGAAATTAAAGTAGACAAAGCTGGCTATTGTTGAACTCTATCAGGAAAACATGGAGTTGAGGCGACAATTAGCAATGAAGACTATGGAAGCGTCAACATCACAGGGTCGCGAAGGGAACATGGCATGGATTAAAAGATAGCTCAGAGAGGTGTAAGATACCATTGTACAACTGTGAGAAACACAAATGATATCAAAGGAAAGGAATACAAATCATTCCAGGGAATGCAAAGCGACCAAGAAGGAAGCCCGCGTGACTCTCGCTAGTGTGTAGAAAAAAAAAGTTTAGCTTGTGTTTGTCTTTGCGTCTATGAACATAAGATAAACATTAGCAGTTTTGAAGGAGACGTTTCCCTAAAATCACTCTACCATTTTGGTAACGGTTGTGACGATCAAACAACCACTCGTCGTGCACATTTTTCCCAGCAAATGAGCGCGCAACAGAAACCAAATCCATTATAGTGGATAGCGAGTTCCTGGCAAACACCTACTCGCTCATACATCTAATTGAAAGGGAAACACTGACACATATTTTCCTCATATCGAGATCTATCTGGTGATCAGATCCTCGCGGTGAATTTGCGAACAATCATGTATAAACAGACGTGATTATTGTCTATTTTTTTAAAGTGCTATGTGACGAGTCTCCAACGCATGCTACTCGGTCTCCTATTTTTAGGGTTAGAAATTAGAAAACAGGGTAGCCCAAGCGACACCCTGGTTTATGTATTTCATCTTTTTTATGTAAGCCAGGTTGGTTGGAAAAATTGGTATATGACAACTATTGTATGTAATTTGAGTTTTTTGACCGAAACTTAATGAAAAGGTCCTGTAACTTGATGAAAAGATTCTAGTTATAGCAGTCGGATGTATTGTGCTTATTTATTTGCGTATGTTTTTCCTATCATATTTATTCATATCTTTTTCTATCTATTTCAGAACGAATTTCTGAACCTATGGATTTGCTATGCAACACTCCTTGTTCGCACCAGTTAGAAAAAACATTTTCTTCTAAAGCTAACTCTGAATTCTCCCACAGCGGTGCTCCGAGTTACTTCTTGTGTTTTTCTCCCCCCCACACATTACAGTTTTACACTAAAGATTGTTGCTCGCCTATCCTTATCCTCTCAAGTTTAGTCACCGAGTCATTTGTCTCTATCATTTAATCAAATTGACTCCATAGCTCAAGTTTTATTGTATTGCACCAATATAACCAGAAACCATCGTATCAAGGTGTTAAATCTAGCCATTGCTTTCAAAGTCAAATCTTGCACGGATACCGTGCCTCCTGAGAGATCCCTCTCCAGATCCGAAAGGCTAGTTTTAGGTCTCAAAGTTGGTTGAAAAAGTTACCTTCATCGTCTATTTATCAATCGAATAAATTTACGGAGTGCTAACATTCTGGCGTCATTGTAGGGGATGAAATTGAATAGATTTTCCCTAGGAGAATGAATAACATTGTAGTTTGACCCCTGAGGGTAACAAAGAGACAAACATCCATACCGGCTGAAAAAATTACCCTAGAAACTCCAGTCCAAAATACCAGTAGCCCCTTGTAGCACAGTTCAGGAAACCTGGCTCTGAAGATGATCTATACCAGAGAAAATCCTGACCCAAACCCTACAGAGACTGTGTATGACCCCGAGAATATTCTACGCAAGACTAAAGAGAAAGAATCAGACCCGTTTTATTATCTGGGCGGAAGCCTGTCCTTACCTAAAGACGACATGCTGAGTATCGAAGACCTTGAGTTTGATGAATCTTTTGAGCAAACTTTGTTAAGGTCTAAGTTGGAAACCAGCTTGGATGAGACAGTTTTTAACCATAAGAGATTCCAATCCCTGATATCAAATAATATCCCTCGAATCCCAAGTCCTCCTAGAGCCATGGCCTCTAGGCTCACCCCCATCGTCCTACCAACCCAGCTACATGACTTTCCTTAGAACTACAACCAGAGAATCAAACTCTACAATGCGTAAGGGAATGTTTCCACCAAGAGGCACTTGGACCGGTTCAACGATTTTGTCGAATTGGAGGAGGTGGAATATTAAGATGCAAAGATGAGGCTGTTTGCGCAAATCCTGTCGGGAGATGTAAGAAAAGGGTTTAAATCTCTCCCGCCCGTAAGCATTTGAGACTTGGTCGCTTTCAAGACGTCTTTCTTGGATAAATGGGGAGACAATAAAAACCCTTTGCAGATGTTAACGTAGTACAATAGTATGAAGAAAGCGCTGAAAGAGACAGTGTAGGAATTCTTAGCCTATTTCTTGAAGGTATACAAATCAATACTTTCATAAGTCAAGTTGCCCCTCGATGCTGTGTAGTTGTGGTATGCCAATTCCCTCGACAGTGATTTCGTCCTGTTGTTGAGAGAAAGAAGATCAACAAGTCTAGACGCTATAATGAGTAACGTTGTCGAAGTCGAAGTGAACATGATGGTGTCGGAGAAAATAAAACTGAGGTGATAAGAGACCCCAGGGAGATGCACAACCATCGATGTCGTGGTCCTCAGATGATAAGTTCGACATGATGATGAAGACCATGGAGAATTTGATGGAGAGAATGTCCATGGGAAATAGACCCGCTTCTCGAGAACATAACAACCTACAACCAAGGAATCAAAACCTCAGAAGGGGTCAAGTCCCTTAGATCAGACAGAGGGAACAAAAATAGAAAAGGGATCAAGGTGACTAGCATACAATACCTCCACTCCAGAAAAACTACATGGATGAGGATTTTGATTAGGCGTTCAAAGACCAGATGCATTGTTGCGATGACAAAAATCCGCATGTGTTCTTGAAAAAGAGAGAGCATGATCGGTACATGAGTAAAAAAGATGGTTTCATGTTGGATACAGACAATGAGTAACCTGTGGATTCACTGTGTAACACTCCTTGTTCATGCCAGATAGAAAAAAACATTTTCTTCTAAAGCTAACTCTGAATTTGCCCGCAGCGGTGCTCCGAGTTACTTCTTGTGTTTTTATCCCCCCCACACATTATAGTTTTACACTAAAGACTGTTGCTCACCTAGCCTTATCCTCTCAAGTTCAGTCACCGAGTCATTTGTCTCTGTCATTTCCTCAAATCGACTCCATAGCTCAAGTTTTACTTTCTTGCACCAATATAACCAGAAACCATCATATCAAGGTGTTAAATCTAGCCACTTCTTTCAAAGCCAAATACCGCACGGATACCGTGCCTCTTGAGAGATCCCTCTCCAGATCTGAAAGGCTAGTTTCAGGTCTCAAAGTTGGTTGAAAAAGTTACCTTCTTCGTCTGTTTATCAACTGAATAAATTTACGGAGTGCTAACATTCTGGCGTCGTTGTAGGGGATGAAATTGAATAGATTTTCCCTAGGAGAATGACTAACATTGTAGTTTGACCCCTAAGGGTAATAGAGAGACAAACATCCATACCGGCTGAAAAACTTACCCTGGAAACTCCAGTCCAAAATACTAGTAGCCCCTTGTAGCACAGTTCAGGAAACCTAGCTCTGAAGATGATCTATACCAGAGAAAATCCTGACGCAAACCCGACAGAGACTGTGTATGACCCCGAGAATATTCTATGCAAGACTAGAGAGCAAGCGCTGGACCCATTTTATTATCTGGGGGGAAGCCTATCCTTACCCAAAGATGGTGTGCTAAGTATCGAAGACCTTGAGTTTGAGAAATCTTTTGAGCAAACTTTGTTAAGGTCTAAGTTGGAAACCAGCTTGTATGAGACAATTTTCAACCAGAAGAGATTACAATCCCTGATATCAAATAATATCCCTCGAATCCCAAGTCCTTCTAGAGCCATGGCCTCTAGGTTCACCCCCATCATCCTACCAACACAACTACATGACTTTCCTCAGAACTACAACCAGATAATCAAACTCTACAATGCGTAAGGGAATGTTTCCACCTAGAGGCACCTGGACTAGTTCAACAATTTCATCGACCTAGAGGAGGTGGAATATTAAGATGCAAAGGTGATGCTGTTTGCGCAAATATTGTCGGGATATGTAAGAAAATGGTTTAAATCTCTCCCGCCCACAAGCATTCGAGACTTGGTCGCTTTCGAGATGTCTTTCTTGGATAAATGGGGAGACAATAAAAACCCTTTGAAGATGTTAACGTAGTACAATAGTATGAAGAAAGCACTAAAAGAGACAGTGTAGGAATTCTCAACCCATTTCTTGAAGGTATACAAATCAATACCTTCATAATTCAAGCCGGCCCCCGATGTTGTGTAGTTGCGGTATGTCGATTCCTTCAACAGTGATTTCATCCTGTTGTTGAGAGAAAGAAGATCAACAAGTCTAGACGCTATAATGAGTAACGTCATCGAATTCGAAGTGAACATGATGGCGTCGGGGAAAATAAAACCAAGGTTCAACCGAGGTGATAAGAGACCCCAGGGAGATGCAAAACCATCAATTTCGTGGTCCTCAGATGACAAGTTCGACATGATGATGAAGACCATGGGGAATTTGATGGAGAGAATTTCCATGGGAAATAGACATGCTTCCCGAGAACATAACGACCTACAACCCAGGAATCAAAACCTCAAAAGGGGTCAAGTCCCTCAGATCAGACAAAGGGAAAATAAATAGAAAAGGGATCAAGGTGACCAGTAGACAATACCTCCATTCCATAAAAACTACATGGATGAGGATTTCGATCAGGCGTTCAAAGACTAGATGCATTGTTGTGACGACAAAAACCCGCACGTGTTCTTGAAAAAGAGAGAGCATGATCGGTACATGAGTAAAAAATATGGTTTCATGTTGGATACGGACAATGATATGATACTTGAAATGGATGATGCACCATCCTAAGAGACAAAGGAGTTCAAAAAAGTCTATTAGAATTAAATCATGCAGTTTCAGAAGCGGTACAACCTATGGAGCAAAGACGTGCATGCCGAGTCACAACAAACGAACCCCATAAGGAAAAATCCGGTATACACCCCTTCCACAAGCCGACTGAGGCCGAAAAGCACGACCAGGGATGAGATGGAGAAAGCTAAGTCGAAGGAGGAGGCCCCCAAGAAAATTCCAGAAGCAGGCCGGGAGGCGAGCGAAAAAGAGGTAGAAAAAGTTTGTCCCCCTTTCAATTTTGAACATGAGATGGCCAAAATCAAAATCTCTGCCCCATTCAATGAACTTATTAGAAAGGGAGAGTATCGGGAGAAAATCATTAAAATGATGAAAATGGGAGGAACCCCTGATAATTTGAATATCCAATATGACCACCCTGTTATCCTTTTTGTCCCGCGCATCAAAGAGACAAATGATGCCAAGGACGTCCCTCCATTCTACATCAGTCTAAAGGTCCATGTCATGAACCTACATAATGCCATGTTGGTTTCCAGAGCGTCGCACAACCTCATGCTGAAGGTGATCATGGATGAATTGGGTTTGGATATCACTAGGCCATACAAAGACCTTTTCTCTTTTGATTCGAGGAAATTCAAATGTCTAGGCCTCATCAAAGACCTAGTTGTGTCATTGGATCAAACCCCCTCAAAGAACATGGTTATGGACGTAGTCATTGCAGACATACCCCCAAAAGTTGGCATGCTTCTATCAAGTTCGTGGGCTGGGAAGTTAAAGGGCACTTTGCAGATGGATATGTCATATGCCACCATCCCAGTTTTTGGCCATGACAGACAGTTGTACAGAGAAGTGTTGCTGAAATACATGGTAAGCAGCAAGATGCAACCAAATAACCATCCTATATATTCCATCGACACTAAGGTGGGTTCTTCTATATTCTAAAATGAAATGAGTTTCGAAGAGGAAGAGTTGACAACCATCATGAAAGATGATGATAAAATCACACAGGAAACAATAGAGTGCACCGACCCAAACGACTGCATGGAAAATAGGGTGTGGAACATGAGTTTTGATGGCGTGGTCAACAAAGAAGGGATTGGGGCCAGTGTATGGGTAAGCCCTTATGAAGCTCTCACAAAGTTGTGCTCATACAAGCTTGCATTTGAATTTACCAACAACATGGCCGGGTATGAAGCACTGATCTTGGGCCTACAAGTTTTGAAAGAATTGGGTGCGTAGAAGATAATAGTACGCGGAGATTCTGAGCTGATCATAAATCATGTAAAAGGTGTATATCAGAAAAAACACCCCAAGCTCAAAGCATACATAAATTTGGTGTTGGACCTCCTCAAAGGATTTTCAGAGTATGACCTTTCTTCTATCCCCAGAGAGAAAAATCAAATCGTGGATGCGTTGGACACCTCGGCCTCAGTTTTTAATATCCCCATCTTCCCAAACAAAAAGTATGAAATCGAGGTCAAGCACAGGCTGACAGTGCCGAATAATATCAAACATTGGCAAGTGTTTGATCATGAAAAGCAGGTAGAGATATTCCTCCTTATGAGCGACAAGTTCGCTAAAAAAAATTGACGAGGAATGTTGCTATGACAAAGAGGTGAGTGCGGATGCGCGCAGTAATGACGACCCTTTCCAGAACCAAATCATAGGAAGGGACATGTTATCACCCCATAAATTATGGGAATCAGTCTTCTGACTAATATATATCTATCTCAGGCATATGTTTTCGCTCACGAAGCATGGCTCAGGTGATTCCGTTTTCCTCCCTCCACTCTTGTCGCTCAATCCTCCATCACCTTGCTGCATCCTTCATCCGCTGCATCCTCTCCCCCTTGTCTTTCGTCAGCCTCCATTATCCCGCCTTCCATCCCTACACAAATGGAATTAGGATAAACAAAATGTTAGTAATAAGGTTAGCCTATGTCTAAATTGATTAATAATGACTATTTAATAATTAATTAATCATTAATTAATTTTTAATTAATTAATTATTAATTAAGTTAGTAATCTAGGTTAGTGATTAGTTA